>JANJEY010000374.1:0-11297 GCA_024703695.1 Erythroxylum cataractarum
CCCTTTAGATGATAAAAATCTGACCTCAAGGTCTTCTTCAAAGTTGTAAGTTTCAAAGTTAAATGAAGTGATTCTTGAACTCTTGGATTCCTAACATTTTCTATTTGCGTCTCCATTGAAGGTTATAGCTCTTGGTGTTGATTGGAAAAGGATGGAGTGAACCAAAGAAAGGATAACAATTGAATATTTTCTTAAGCATACTTCGATATTTTGATGATTTCTGGATCAGTAGAGCTTCGAATACGATGATTCTTGTCTCAAGATAAACTAGAAACACGGAGCTACAAATGGTATAAAGAAGTTGAAGTCAAATGTAATTTCTAAAAGGTTTAAATTTTCAATAGGAGTTGTGCATAGTATGCTGATTTGGACAAGAGCAGTCCAAAAAGGTTTAAAGTGTATCTTTTGAATCACTAACCCAAGTGGAATGATTTTGGGTGTCATTGGAAATGTAAGACAATAGAGAAGATTCTTCTAGAATAAAGTATTATGTCAGAATATTCAAGGTGCTTTTGGCAAGACACTTACGTGTAAAAGACATAAGGCAAAAATGGAAGGGCATAAGTGGAAGAAAAAGTATTGTCTTGCCTATAAATGGAAGGAAGCAGAAGAGAATAAGAAAGAAAAAGGAGAAAGAAAGAGAAAAAGGGAATGTCATGAAAAAGAGAGAGAAATACAAAGAGAAGAGAAACCAAGCTAGGGGTTTTGAGGTTGCTCAAGAAGAGAAAAAAGTAGAGGAAGAGAAGAGCTTGCATTTGAGCTAAGGATCTCTTCATTTTGTGAAGAACCGAAGGGATCGAAGAGACCTATTTCAATTAGATCAGCTCACGACGTACACATTAAAGATATAACAGGAAAGAGTTTTAGAGACCTCAGGTTGTTTACAAAGAGAAGAGACATTTTGAGCAAGCCTATAAGCAAGGAAACTAGGTGGGTACATGTTTATAATAGAGTGAAAAAGCCACTACTGCTTTCTTAAATAAAAAAAGTTTTCTGATTTTCATTTGCATCATAAGTGCTACATTCATTGCCCATAAATGATTTATGAAATTTGTTACGTGTTTGCTATATGGGTTATGTGATGATTTATAAAAGTGATTTTCTTTTGAAAAGATCAAATGTACATGACTTTATGTTTTCTAGAATGGTTTTCAAGTATATGAAAAAAAAGCAAGTTTACAAGAAATGTCATTTTGGGCAACAAGCTTATAAGATTTTGAAATATATGTGTTATGTGGGTTTGTGGTAGTCCCTCAAGAACCGTCACGTGCACGTTGTCCCAAGTTTAAGGCTTTTCCCTCTTGTCCGCTAGTGGCATGAAGCTCTTTCAAGGACTCCCATAAGTTCACAGCTACGCAAAATCATTATGTGGGATTGCGCTAGTACGTTTTGTTCACAGCTACACAAGACCCTTATGGGAAATATGTAGTATGTTCTGTTTGGATCCACCCAAACCATTCTGATGTGCTTATGTGTTTTTGATCTGTTGACAAGTTTGATGCATACACGATTTATAACTGCTCCTGAATTGTTTAATAAATTGAAAATTTTAAGAAAAAATGTTTGAGGATTTTTATTGCAAAATAACTATGGTTTTGAAAATGTGTAATGGTAATGAGTTTTGAAAATGATTTTTGCTTATCTTTTTATTATAAACCATTACCCACGAGCTGCCAAGCTTACCTCCTCTCTGTCCCCTCTTCAGGTGATAGTTAAGAAGTCGAGTGATCAAGAGCATGAGGATGTTACTTCAAATTCTGCATATCTTGGAGTTTAAGTTATCTTTGTAGAATACAAGGATTAGTCTTATTTTAAGAATTGGTAGTTCTTGTAACTTTTGAAATTTGAGATTTTGGATTTATGTTGTAATGTGGCTTAAAAAGCCATTATAGCTTTGTAAAACTCCTTTGTATGTAATGTATTAAAGAGTATGATGTAGTAAAGATACACTCAAGTCTTCTGATATTCGCAAGAGGTTCGGTTTTAGAAATGGGTCTCAACATTCAAAACTCTTAAACTATTGATGAGAGTCAGGCATATCTTGATGCAGTGGGCATGGAAGGATTTTTAGCTTAGATTCATTTGTAAACACATGTTATTCGCAATCTTCTACATCTACTACAGCTGGATCTAATAGGCGTTCTGCATCAAACGAGAGAGTACGGTAAAGAGGCTGATGGAGTGTATAACCCAGCTTCAGATGGGTTGAAGGGGAGGGACAGGACCTCATCGCAACAGTCAGAGCATCTACCTTCACCACCTGCATAGCTTAGATGGATAAGTGAATGTATTTGATGTTTTGTTACTCTTAAGTTTTTGTATAAATTCTTAATTTACAATTATTTTAAAGATATTTATTTACGTACATTATAATTTTTTATTATATTACCAATCAGGATAATATTTACTTTATATTTATCATTCAATGTTATATATTTACAAAAAATTAAATGTATAAAAAAATTAAAACATTATTAACAGAAAACTCGAGTAGGAAGTGAAAAATGACAATTGAAATTTATCATTGACAAAATTTCCAATGGAATTACAATATTCTGTCGATAAAAATTTAGAAGAAATATAAAATTCAGTTACCTAAGTTAGCATAAATATAAAATTCAGTTGCCTAAGTTACTTACTGATATGCAAAATTCTGTTGCTAAATTTGCAACAGATTCCTAATATTTATCGCTAAAATTTACCTACGGCCATTTCTCCATCAACTCTTTCTGTCGGTAATTTTCATTGCCAAATTTGTTTCCCAAAGGAAAATCTTTATTCTTCGTCGGTAATTCTGTCACTAAAACCTATTTTTCTTGTAGTGATCATCTATTCTTCATGTGTTCAGTTTCTAAGTTCACTTGGGAGCATGTGAAGCTAAAATACTTATAGACTAGTTTCGATAACTCTTTTCTCCATCATTATTCATTGGCTAGCTACACAAGCTTTTACTCCTAAGATTGACAAATTGTTCTACTTACTAGTTGTGGGATTATGTGTACAAACAATTTGAAAAGAAAGGAATGCGAGAAGGTTTGAATCCAAATGCAAAAACATAGAATCACTTATCAATAAAGTTACTAATGGGACTCGAGAAATTATTTTACCGAGGAACCTTACAATAGATTATAGTTCCACTTTACTCCTCTCTTTAAATATCTAATTCGTGTGCTACTTACAAAATAGAAATTTTGTAGGTATATCCAATCTTTTTTTTTTTTGTATGTTGAGAGATAATCCCATGAACCTCTTTTTGGGGATGTAAGTTTCATTATTTATTAATTCATTCTTTTTTTTTTCCTTTTTTAAATGATAGTACTTTTTGTACATAAGTGGTGGTAATGGATAAACAAGGTACTAATATATTTTGTACTGGGGCAAGTTTGTTTTGTTCTAAGAGATGTTATTCCTAGTTTCACTGAAGTTGTTACTTAGTTTAAATGTGCCATTATAATTTTTGTGCATAGTTATGATACTGGATGTACTGAGCATTGATATATTTTGTATTTAAGACATGGTATTCCTTCCACATACTCACTATATTCCCTTTTAATGTGTAGGGGTTATTTATAATGAATAATGATATTTTTGTTACATTTGTGTGGTGTTAGATAAATAAATAACTATTATAGTTTGTACTAGGTTAGGTCGTTGTACTTAGAGATGATATTCTTATTTTTCATTGAACTTGTTACCAATTTTAAATGTATTATGGTAATTTTTTTACATAGTGGTGGTGTTAGATGTACTAAGATTTGATATAGTTTGTATTGAGACATAATATTCTTTCTACCAAATCATTATACTCGTATTTAAATGTGTTGGTGTTGCTTATTTGTTATCAATGATAATATCTTTTGTACATATGTATGATATTAGATTAACATAGTACTAATATAGTTTATAATAAGGTAGAATAGTTTTTGTAATTAATCGTGGTATTCTCATTTTTCACTCAAATTGTTAGTTATTTTTAATTTTTTATTATAAATTTAGAGCATAATAATGATATTGATTATGGCAGTCATAATATAATTGGTATTAAAGTATGATATTCTTTGCATTTAATTAATATATTTCCATTTTAAAGTGTAAGTCTTACACATTTCTCATGAATGATACTTTTTGTACATAGGTGTAGTATTTGATAAATAAGGTAATATTATAGTTTATATTGAGGTAAGATATTCTTTGTATTCAATCGTGATACCCTTATTTTTAAATATACATGAGGTTATCTTCTTTTTTATTCTTTTTTAAAACTCATCTCTTTATAAGAACAAACAAATCATGTAAAAATGTTTTTTATATAGCTCATTGATGTGATTAACTATTAAACAACAAATTATAACATAGATAATTTTAAAATACAGAAACAAATTGTATCAAATTTATGTTATAAAATTATTAATTTCAAACTTTAATAAATAAATAGTCATCTCCTATCAAAGATTCAAAATAGAAGAACAAGAATTTTTTTATAAAATAGCATGAGTAATTTATCAATATTTATTTTATTTATAGCAAATTATCTTTAATATTGTTTATTATTTTATATTCTTTTCTAATGTATGTGGATTACGGATGACCATCACTCACAGCCCACAACAATTTTCATAGAGAAAATAGTTACACTTTTGTAAGGATCTGTTTGAGTAGCTTGGAGATTGTGGCCATTTATACCAAGCATTGCAATATAATAAAAGATAATAAATAATTATTTTTAATTTATTATGGATTTACGAATTATCAATAACCACCATATGTGTTCCACTGAACATTTTCCTTCTGTAAAATTAACACCCTGTTTGGAACCACAGGAATTGAATTCAATTCAACAGTTTGCAACAGAAAAACAAAGATGAGTTTAATTCACATATGTAATTGAAACCTACCATTCTTTATAGATTCAATTCAGCTATAAAACAACAAGAATTAAATTACAAACGCCTGCAACTCTTGTTTTTAAATGTTGAAAATGACTCTTCCAACAATACCCATACAATAACCTTATTTTGTCTTCAACTGTAACCACTCTTCAATTCCCATCTCACTACTCTTCAACGTAGCCACTCTTCAATACTCATCTCACTACTCTTCAACTGACACAACATTAAGGAACCCCTCCCACCAAGAAGAACAACGACACCTTCTCTTTGGCACCTCCCACAGATTTATGTTAATTTCGTATTCTGTGAATTGGGTTTCTAGGGGAAATTAGGTTACGGGCACTTCATTTTTTAAGGGAGTGGTTGGTGTTCATTTTTTAAGGGAGTTAATTGCACTTGACAGATCCTTGACTTGATATTGTTCTCGATGACAGTTGATTCCTGAATATAGTTGCTTTAAACACCACTTTTCTATTCTGTGCTACTTTCAGTTGATCCCTTTCCCTTTGAAGAATTTCACATTTGGTAAGTAGGATAATCAACTCCTCTAAGCTGAAGCACACAATAGGAAATTAATACAATTGTTTGAAGCAACCAACTTGAAAATTGTGATTTATTTGTTGTTAATAATTAAAAACACGAATAAGAGAGCAAGGCAAAAATTGGTTGGATGTATTGTCATTATAGGTGATAGCACAACAAGACAGAAAAATGTAGCTTTAGGCCTTGTGTCTTACAAGTAGCTATAAGCTTTTTGAGGTATATATTGAGCACTTGTGTTATTTTTTATAGACAAGACTCGTATAAATGCTAGGAGTTGCTACAGTTTTCAAGTTATCATATGCTCTTTATGGCATTTACAACAACAAGCGATTGACCTTTGGGAATGATAAGGACAGAATAACAAAAACTTGGGTGCATTAGAATATTTTGGTATCTCTAGACAGTTCTAACCACTGTCATTTGCTCTGCTCTTAAATTCTTGTTGCAATCCTCAAGTTATGTTTTAATGAGTTGATATCAATCTTCTGTTATGTTGGCTTTGAAGATTAATTTTTTGTTTTAATCATGTCATTTGAAGATGTGAACGTGTCATAATATGTCAATATCTTTTTCTACTTGTTTTGTGACAATAAATAAAATTTAAATGTAGGCAATATGAGAGGATTTGAAAGAAATGCTCTACTTGCTATGGTAGCTTATGCAGGTTATTTGGTTTGCTTGAGATATATATATCAATATATGTCTCGAGCTAATAGACAATTAGTGCATCCAAAAAGAGGTCATAGAGAAATGTACGCCAAGAATTATTAACTGCAATAGAGATACATTATAATGCACGTAGCATCTTACGCATGAGTTATGATGCATTTATTCGCTTTTGTTCAAATTTTTGTGGGAGGGGACTGTTAAGAGATAACCAATATAGTTTGGTTGAGGAACAAGTTGGAACATTTTTACATATTTTAGGTGGTAGAACTAGCATTTGTTCACAAAATTTCTTTTTCTGACGATCTACTGAAACAATTAGTCGTCACTTCTACCAAGTACTCAGAGTAATAATTACCCTCGAGGATCAATTTTTGGTTCAACCAAATGGTTTAGTTGTCCCTCCCGAAATAATCAATAGCAGAGGAAGATTTTATCCACATTCTCAAGTATTTTTTAAAACAATTTATATATACAAACATACTTTTTATATTAATTAGAAAATTCTAATACATTTTATGGACTTTTTAGAATTGCATTGGTGCTCTTGATGGAACACATATCAAAGTAAAAGTTTCAAAGGAAAATATATCAAGGTGCAGAGAAAGGAAGAGTTATCCTACAATGAATGTCTTGGTTGCATGCACTTTTGACTTGAAATTTACGTACGTCCTACCTGGATAGGAAGGTTCAGACTCAGATTCAAGAATTTTAGATAATGCATTAGCTAGAGAAGATAAGTTCATTATTCCTCAAGGTATCTTTTAGTTTAAGATTATTAAATTCCATATTATATACAAAAAGTGTTATTATCAATAAGCATCTAGTAAATGGTTTTATTTCTATTTATTGGTAAATTCTATTTAGTTGATGATGGATATATGCTTAGCTCCAGATTTATTGGTCCTTATAGAAGCACTCGATATCATTTAAAAGAGTATTCTCGGTAAGCTCCAACTAATGTAAAAGAGTTATTCAACTTGAGACATGTTTTATTACGTAATGCAATTGAAAGGGCATTCGATGTTTTGAAGTGTAGATTTCCCATTTTATCTTAGATGTTAAGATATGATGTGAACACATTATCTAAAATTATGTTAGCTGATTATATTTTACATAACTTTTTGATACAATATGATCCGGATAAAGAACGTGTTGCAAGAGTTGATAAAGAGCTATTGAATAGTGATCATGATGATGATAATGTCTTTGGAGGAATTGCTAGGAATGAAGATGGTAGAATAGGAGAAATAATAAGAAATAATATAGCTGCGCATATGTAGAATGATTATGCTTCTCAACATTGATTTGTTGAAAATTTTGTCATTACATTATGTAACTTTGTTTATGTTTTTTTTTCTTTTTTTTACCGCCACTTGTAAACATGATTGTTCGTCATTTGAATGTAATTATCTTTAACAATTTTATGCTTGTTTATGTTGATGAGAAAAGTAAGAGTTAATAACAGTATAGGATGATTTGTGTTGGGTTGTATTTGGAAAAAATAGGTGACACGATGGACCTAGAGATGAATTATGATTAAAAAAAGCTGATGAATATTTAAGGTGGAATTATGAAATGGATAACCTCATGATTCAAGTTCTTAGGGAACAAAAAAACAAAGGCTAAAAGGAGGATAGAAATTTTAGTGCTGGTGCATATAGAGAGGTAATAAAGGAAATTAATGATAAGTTTGGGGTTAAGATTAATCAGAGCAAAATTGTAAATCGATTGATAACTTTAAGGGAAGAAATGCATTTGGCAATATTTCTTAATGGAAAAAGGGGAATTGGATGGAATGATGTTACCAAGACATTTGAAGCTGTTCCAGAGATTTGGCAAAGTTTGATATAGGTATTTTATTTAATACTTATAGAGTTAATTTTTTTTTATATTTGTATTAATTTTTATGCACGAAGTTTGTTGACATAGTTTTTTGTATTTTGATTGATAGGTTAACAAAAAGGTGAAACATATTCGAGGGAAGCCTTTACCTAATTTGGACTTTGTTCGCGAGATCTATGAGTAAGATAGAGCTACCGAATCTGAAGCTGAAAGTGCAAAGGAGAAGGTTCAAAGATGGGAAAAGGAAAGGTGAGATATGAATATTGAGGACATTGATAATATGCAAGTAAATAAAGAGATTCATTTAGAGAGTTTTTATCCATTTGAGAGCAGGAGTACTCCAACAACACCAATAACTTAAGCTCCCTCATCATCAACTCCTTCAGTGTCAAAGCCATCCTACACGGGTCAGAAAAGAAAAGCACGAGTGGAAGACCAAATTTCTTCAGAATACAAGTTATGTCCAATGCAATGAAAGAAATTGCACAAGCTATTGTAGCTACAAACTCTAGTATTAAAAAAGAGGAGAAAATATTTGACGCAATAAAAGAATTAGGATTGGAAGGACGCGTTCTCTTGGATGTAGTTGATTGGCTTGTAGAGCATCCTAACTTTATTAGTGTGTTTTTTGCATGTCCAGTTAAACTACGTTTAGATTGGTTGTCTAGGAAGATGAGTTGATGTTAGATTTTTATAGCTTGCTCTATTTAAATGTAGAACTTTATGGATGATGTAACTTGCTCTATACAAGTATGAATGTTTTTTATTTAATTTTTTGATGTAACGATCTTATGTCTCTTTATTACAAGAAGACATGTTGAACTTATTATAATATTATGTAATTTGGAATGAAATTTCAAAATTTGACAGTGTCTTATAGTTGTCAACACAAAAGAATTACTATTCGTTCATATATTTTGAAGCTTTCAAATTATGATAGTTTTATATTATTTTCATAGTTCAATCTAACCTAATATTATTTATAATCAATTTTTTCTTTTCATTTTAATAATGAATTTTGTTGATGATATCACTTATAATAAAATTGATGTTTATAATTTGCTTTATGTAAATGTGAATATTTATTATTTAAATAAAATTTTTTAAATCAAGGGTAAAAATTTCATATGAAATAATTAAATTTATTTTGATTGAATTCAATTATTATATTACTAGATTTGTTTTAAAAAGTGTAAAAATATAATTAAATTTAATTTGTTAATAAATTTAATTCGAAGTTTCGAAACATCCTATAAAATCGTTTTTGATGTATAAATTAATGTACGCATAAAAATGACAGAGAATTGAAGCTTTCTCATGCCGTCTTCAGTATAGATTTTACTCCATTTTCAAGACCAAAGGGCGCTTCCTCCAAACTCTCTTGTCCATAACAACTGAAAATTTTTAGGGTTTTGGAGGATGGTAAAATGAAGCGAGGTTTTGATGAAATCTCAGACGACGAGTGGGCCAATCACTCCTTCAAGCCCTCTCGGGTCCTCAAACCCAATCATAATCGTAATCAACCCTGTTCTCCTCCTCCTCCTATTGAATCCTTCGCTTTCGTAAAACAACCACTTGAATCCGATGACAACAGCGACGATTGCGTTGACATCACTGACGCTGTCCATCAACAAACGAATAATCTGGAGGATGATGATTTAGACGACGGCGAAGAGGAGGAATTGAGGCCCACAGCTAATCGGAACCGTCGGTTTGTGGTTGACGACGACGACGAGGAGTTATTGACGGAGGTATATGACGTGAAGTCGAGTGAGGAGGAATTGGAATCAGAATTGGAAGATAATGATGATGACAACGACGACGTGGTGGCTAAGGCTTTACACAAGTGCGCGAAAATATCATCGGAGCTGAAAAATGAGCTCTACGGCTCTTCTTCCGTGACTCCATGCGATCGCTATTCCGAGGTGGAAGCTTCTTCTGTGAGGATTGTCACCCAGGTACTTACTTTTGGGACCTTTTGCTTGCAGGTGCGCTACCTATTGGACATTTTGCATAGGAATCTACTTCTTTGTTGCAGAATGATATTGATGCAGCATGCTCAGCTGAGGATTCAGATTTCCAGCCTGTTTTGAAACCGTATCAGCTGGTTGGAGTTAACTTTCTTCTTCTTCTGTATCGCAAAGGCATTGGGGGAGGTACCGTTCATGTTCAAGTCTAATCCAATTCACTGTTGCATGCGTGTTGGATAACTTTGGTTTGCATTAGTGTTGGTAACCTTAATCTTAATGGAAGTTGAAATCCATAATGGATAATATGTATCTAACATTTGCAAGAAAACATTTTAGATAATGGAAAGAGGAAAAGCACCTTGCCTAACATGGTGGGAATTTTGAGTTCTCCAAGGAAAACAACGTTTCAATCTTTGGGCTTGGTAGGCTCTCATTACCCTCCAATGCCGAGAAACATTTTTAGGTATTACTTTAACGGTCATAAAAGGTGTCCCTATCCAATAAAGGTTTTTTGTATTAGGATCACAACTTCATAATCACCATGATATTTCATTCCATGTGAAATGTGCTAAAAAGTAATTAGCATTCTAATTTTGATGTCACTTGATGGTATCAAATGCCAATATGACAAGATTCCTATTCTCTCATCTTACTTGCAATGCAGCAATATTGGCAGATGAGATGGGTCTTGGGAAGACCATTCAGGTACTTGAACCTACCTAATGCCATTGTGTATGATCAATATGTTTTTTCTTTTCCTCAAGACATATTCTTCTATTTGACAGGCAATTACATACTTAATGTTGTTGAAACACTTAAATAGTGATCCTGGTCCACATTTAATAGTATGTCCTGCTTCTGTATTGGAGAATTGGGAAAGAGAACTTAAGAAGTGGTGTCCCTCATTTTCAGTGCTCCTATATCATGGGGCTACACGAACTGCTTATTCAAAGAAATTGAGCTCTTTGGCCAAAAATGGGTTACCACCTCCATTTAATGTTCTTCTGGTGTGTTACTCTCTTTTTGAAAGACACAGGTGCGCATAATTGTCAAAAAAGTCGTTATTTGTAGTTTGATGTAATTCTGAGTTTTTTTTTCTCATTATATGTGTTTCAGTGTCCAGCAGAAAGATGATCGTAAAATTTTGAAACGATGGCAATGGAGTTGTGTCCTGATGGATGAGGCACATGCTTTAAAGGATAAAAGTAGCTATAGGTGGAAAAATCTTATGTCAGTTGCAAGAAATGCAAATCAGCGTTTGATGCTAACAGGGACGCCACTACAGAATGATTTACATGTAATGATATTTCTTCGTGCTCTAACTTTATCAGTTAATTTATTTTGTGAATGAATGTTCTTTTGCTGGATTGTGCTTTCATTTTTA
>JANJEY010000468.1:0-11283 GCA_024703695.1 Erythroxylum cataractarum
ATCTCGTGTGGAACAAAAGGGTAAAAGCTCGTTTGATTCTGATTTCCAGTACGAATACGAACCGTGAAAGCGTGGCCGGATGTAAAAGGTCCAGATGGATCTTTATTGGGCTATGCATAGATGGACATCATCGTTCCATCTTTTAATGTCTTCAGAATCAGAGGAGTTGTGGTATGAAAAGAATGTCGATAAGGCACATAGAACACTGTTTGGTAATTGGTGATTCATTCAATAGGCATCAACTTTTCAAGCTCCTGTGCTGGTAGTTGCTTCGGGATCTGGATGATAGTAATTTGATCATTAAAATGATCAGCAACCATATAAAGGTCATCCGAAGAATAATTTGGAAAGTTAAGGTCCAAAGCATAATTCTGTAGATGATAGATTAGTTGGTGATGTAAAGTAGCCATGATGGCCGTATCATCTTGATCTGCTTCAGTAATCGAGATCTGAACTTGTACACGTTCAGACAAAGTAGGATCATCCAACCTGATGTTGAAATTAGGTGCTATCATCAGAATGACACTTCCATTACTGAAGTTGTCAGCAAGGTACCAATCAAAGCATTCTGGTAAGTTGAATAGGCAGTGTCTAGAAGAGATAACCTGGCTGTAGCAGGTATTCTCTTTCTCTCATGAAGTATAAGAATAAGGCGTATAGCTCCAACATGAAAATGTGTATAATTGAACAATATATCGGGTTTTAATCTAGGTTTTATGATATTATTCAAAATTGAATTCATTTAATCAAAACTTTTTTTAATTCGTGTACTCTTAGGTTATGTTTAGTTGGACGTAAGGTTTTTAATAGAATGAAATGAAATGGAATGATTTATAATGGAATGTAAATGAATGTAATATTAGAAAATTGTTGTTTTGAAGGGATGAAAAGATTCATAATGTAATATAGTAAAATGTTGTTTGGATGAAAGATTTACAATGTAATATAGTGTAAAGTTGTTTATCATTTTACATTTCATTCTAAACCCTTCCAAATAGGAGGTTTTTCATTTTTATTGTTTAAGATGAAATAGGATGTAATATGGAACCCTTCTCTTCTATCCCATTTCATTCCGTTTCATTATAAACCCTCTTCCTAAACGATAGAATAATATTACATTTCATTCTATTTCATTCTATTAATAAACCCCCCACAAACATATCCTTATTGAATTTATTGTAGAGATAATCAATCTTAAAGTACCTAATTTTAATTTTTTAATCCAATGAATAAATTTTTTAAATTTTCGTAACCAACTTTTTAAAACCTTACATTTCAATTTAAAATATTAGTTCTGTTAATAATTTGCTAATTTGACTAACAAAATGTTTGTTGTTTATGATATATCGTGATTATATTAGAATAAAGAGAATTTTTTAAATAAACACCAATATATCATGAACATCAAAATTTTCTTTAACCACATCAACAATTTGAAGTTTTTAATTGGCAAACATCAAATGCAGTAGCACAGAACAAATTTCTTCGAAGAATTGATTCTAAGCTGATGGAATCAGTCAACAGTCTCATGCTACGCAATATAAAGTCGACGTCGTCTCTAAGCAGATCCAACAAATGTATCAGTCTTATAAAGCACAGATTCAACAACTTGATGCCGATCTTCGACATTACATTGCTACACATTATATTGGACCTGACTTCGATGTCAAAGTTAGAGAAATCCAGAAGATACAAGGAATTGTACAATAAATGGAAGATGATATGCAATATGCACAGTCAAAGACAGTATATGGCTCATCCTCTTCTTTATTTCCAAATATTCAGCCAACATTCCCGTCTCCTATGTATCAGACATATCTAGAAGTAGTTGACTATTCAAAGGTCTGCAAGTTCAACTATCCTTTGATTAGACAGTATATTCATCCTCAGAAAGCTCAAAAAGAAAACCTAAAAGGTCAAAGTCAAAGCCAAAGCCTGACAGAATTCCTGAGTAATGAGTTTCTGAGACATCAAGGGTTCTAAAACCATCACCTTCATACACTAAATCTGAACCAATTAATCAGTAGAGTAAACCATTATAGATCAATATACCTCCAACTTCTCCACCAAAAGTTAAACCTTCCACCTCTTCTACTGGGAAGGACAAAGTGCCTCAGACAGAGTTCATCGTAACTCTTGCATCTACATATGTTGGAAAAGATTCCTTTGCTCAATAAGATAATACAGAAGCTTATTCTGAAGCCTCTGTCCTAACATATGAAGTCTCTGCAATAATCTCTGAGTCATCATATGAATAGATCTCTGAACCGTCTTCTGATTCCATAGCACAGCTAGTTGATCTATCAATATTATCTCAATTTCTGATGACGATGCCTGAATCTACTGAAGTTGAATCAGTAATAACTGAAGCAGAATCCACTGGTACTGAACTTTTCAGACCTGAACTAGCACCACAAGCAACACTAGCTCAGTCAGCTACACAAGCTAAAACTAAGCTTACTTCAGTACCTTAGTTCACTTTTGACGATATACCCCTAAAGAAATGGAGAGATCGATTACATGAATTTGGTGTATAGATAGATCTACAAATGACTAGACTGAATAATCCTTTATCGAATATTTTTTCTAGTTTACATCTCTTTTCACAGGTACTTTGCGAGAATGGTGGTAAAGTATTACTGACTATCAAAGACTTCAGTATATCCAAGTCACTACAGCTGGAGCTCTTCTTAGAATAATTCATAAGGAATTCATTGGTGATTTTCAACTTATTGACAAGTAGATCCGTTAGGAATATTTTGCAATGAAATGATGTTCATTTGACATGCGTGATATACAGAAGCATTATCAACGTATGACGAAAAGGCATTATCTTCTCAATGGTTTGAATGTTGTTAATCTTCGATATACTTTTATATCACCCCTTCCAGATCAACAACAACTAGAGTTACAAAGGACCATTGTTTCTTTACAACGAGATATGACTAATATATCTCTTAGAGAAATTTACCATTTTACTTTAGCTTCTTTTGATAAGTTATATGATCAACATGCCTTATTCAAGAACGTCATTAAGGATGGTCTAGTTCTCAAACAAGTTTGCACAAAGCCTTATCTTCAAATCAAGTGCAAAGAACAAAAGACTTGTGATTGTCATAACAAGAAGAAAGATCATCTTCGACAAGTCTATCATAGAAGAAAGTTCCGCAGACAAATGGAAGGCTACAAGTCTTTTAGAAAAACATAAGTGAGCAAGAACGACAAGAAAAGAAGAATGGTTTGATTCTTCAAAAAGTCACCACATTATAAAAAGTTGATCGCTATTTTCTTTGTAGACAACTAGGACACTTTGCACGTACTTGTCCTCACAAAACTAAGAAGGAGGTCAAGTTATTGAAGCGGATGCAATCAATTTTGCCTATTCATTCTTCCAATAACTTTGAAAATCTGATTGAAGAACAATCTCATGAAGATGAGGACACAAAGTTTGTTGTTTCTGTCATGACCTCTTAAGATGAAGAATCCTCTGACTCCTCTGCTTCTCTAGAGGATGATTCATTATACATGCTACAGCAGCCCTGTATGAAGTTAGATCGTACTCCAGTTCCACGACCATACATCCAGATCCAACTCTTCAGATAGGATAAATATGATAAACCTATCAAAGCTATTGGGTTTATGGATACTGGATCCATTCGTACGATCATGAAGCCCGACATCTTATCCTTTGAAGCATGGACCTCACATGATGAATATTTTACTGTTGTTGGTAGTAACTCCTTCAAGATTGGGCTAATCACTAAAACAAGAATAAAAATTCGATTCTTTCCACAATGTACAATTTGGACTAAAGTTCTTGGAAGCAATCTACCGGGCCCAAACATTCTCATTGGTATGGATGTATACAGTAAAGCCTCACCTTTGCAAATCATACCCACAGGCCTCAGGTATTGATCATTTTTCAGTCCCTACATTGAAATAAAGAATGTGGTTGAACTAACCCATGTTCCTTCACTATATACTTCACTACGAGATAAACTGTTGGAATATTGTTCTGAATCTTATGCATAGTTTTCTCACCCATATCCTCTGTGGAAAAATGCTAACCTTTTCATAAGTCTACCATATAAGAAGAATGAGGATATAAATCCCATGAAAGCCACACATCTAGGGATGAACCCTGATGATCTAAAGCTTGCACAAGATGAATGTGCAATCCTTCTGAAGCAAGGACTTATTGAGCCCACAAAGTTAGATTAGGCTTGTCAGGCGTTCTATGTCAATAAACGTTCAAAGAAAAAACGTAGAAAAAAGATATTAGTAATTGACTACAAGTCTCTAAATGCATTCCTGCAACATGACAAGTTTCCTCTTCCAAAGATAAGTACTCAGGTACTATTCCTCAAAGAAGTTGTTATCTTCTCAAAGTTTGATCTTAAAGCAGGATTTTGGCAACTGAGTATTCACCCAATTGAAAGTTAAAAGACTGCATTCTGCATTTCTAATGCATAGTACCAATGGACCGTTATGCCATTTGAGCTTAAAGTTGCCCCATCACTGTTTCAAATAACAATGACCAACAACTATGAGTCTATCCTCTATAGTGCAATTATCTACATCGATGACATTCTTCTGTTCTCAAAGACCCACGAGGAATATTAGGCCCTATTGCAACAATTCTTAGATCTTACTAAACAACATGGCATTATGTTTTCAGCCTCAAAAAGCATCATTGACACAAAAGAAATTGAATTTCTGGGTATACATTTCAAAGTTGGATTCTCCCAGCTCGGTCCACATATTGCACAAGAGTTGTTACACTTTCCTAATAAACATCTCACTGTGAAACAGATACAACAATTCCTTATGATTGTTAATTATATCTGTGAGTTCATACCACACGTGACAGCTTACACTTCATCCTTGTCCAAATTACTGAAAAAGAATCCACCACCTTAGGCATTAGAGCAAACCAAGGCTGTCAAGCATCTAAAGTATTTTTGTCAGAATCCTCCACCTTTAAAGATTCCTGACATTGGATAACGCATCCTGCAGACTGATGCTAGTGACAATCACTAGGGGCTGTGTTTATTGAAGAAATCAATGGCAATCAAAATTATTGTGGACATGTAAGTGGCTAGTTTAGTTCTTCTGAAGGCCACAACCATATCAGTTATAAAGAGATTCTCGTTGTCAAAAGAGGTATAGAAAAGTTTCCTTTCCATCTCACTCCATATCATTTTGTCACTGAAATGGATAATACCTCTTTTCCAAAAATTCTTGATCAGCCCAGGAAAAAGATTCCCTATAGTCAATTGCTTCGTTGGCAGGAATGTCACTTTAAAGGGCACCATAATACACTTGCTAACTATCTCTGTAGACCAACTAAACTTCTCTTGCTTATTTCATCTTCTTTGAAGCTCTATATTCCTTTGTATTGGCTAATGGAGTTTCCTAAATTTGCAAAATACAAAAAAAGTTTCCTCCTGTATTCTCTCATCATCCAACCACTGTTACAGACCTCTTTCTGCTTCTTCACCAAAGTTTATTTTATTATTTGCATCTGACCCTTCTTAAGTTTGATATCCTATCAGTTCCTAGTTATTTTGATGTTATTAACCCCTACAAATTCTTGTATCATCTTTATGATACTCTCCACAAGTCTGCATTATGGCATTTTTGGGCTTTGTCTACCCTCTATGTTGGTTCCATTTTTGTTTCACCTCTTCATCTTTATAGATATCTGTCTGATCCCACTAATGTTGGTTCACTCTTATGGACTTTTCTAGAATGGTTTCAACCATTGTCCAAATGGCGTATTGATATGTCTCAAATTTTAACTCATCATCGCCTAGGAGACTCTTCTTTGGATTATCGCAAAGCTTATGCTATCTATCGCATTCGTCGTCCCAACTGTATGAATGACTCTAGGCAATAATGTATATTCAATCATCTCTAGTTTTGGCACGCTACTACAGATTGGCCTACAGAAAGCAGATCCTTAATAGAAAAATTACATTCTTTCTTAGCCCAATTAAATCAATCTCAAAACTTGTCCCCTTCTATCATATGTACAACTCTTGGGCCTTATTATGGAGATAATGCTCTTCTAACTCATATTATAACTCCATCCATAAATCAGTGGACATCAGTAAATAATCATGTTCTCCACATTCGAGCTGGCGACATTCCTTGTCCTACATATAGAAGATCCATGAATTCCAATTGACCATCTAGTCCTACACAAGAGTCCAACTCTGTTTCCGACCCATGGCCTCCCAATGGGCTACTACGAATACCAACCACCTTATTGAACATATTGACAAAGAGATGAACTTGACGGTGGTACTGATCTCAATTTAACACTTTAAAGTGGGACTCAACTTTTTAGCAATTTGCTTTTACTTTTGAGTCTTTTGATAAAAAAAAAATCTTTGTGACCCACAAACTACTGTTCCATCTTATCATCATACTATTTACTTTTTAAAAAGTAGTCTATTTTTTTAAAATAGTTTTGTTAAAGGTGTGATGATTGTATTTTAAAGTTACTTTATTTTTTAAAATTTGTAATGAGTGTGTCTCTTGAGAGATTTACTTTTCTACCCTTGCTTCGTCTATTAAATCAAGGCTCCTCCTCAGTTGTAAACAAGTTCTTCTTACTTTGGAAATTAGTTTAATGAAGTTTGATTTGAGTATTTTATATTCTCTCTAAGTTCTCCCTCTCCTGAAAGCTTCAAATCTTGAGTAATGTTACTATTTGTCTTGGTACAGAGACAAGTATGCTCCATACTCATCTCTTATAAGGATCTTATGTATCAGAAAGTCTAAGACGGTCTGTGACTACTTTTCAAATAATTTCGCTGTGAGCTTAGAGTTTAACCAGGAAAATAGTGTAGGTACTGTTGGGACTATTATTTCAAAAGGGGAAAGAGAGTTGTGAAGGGAGTAAGGTTCTTAAGAGGAAAGCTGAGAGTTGTGTGCTTGTAGAAAAAAGTTTATTGTCTTGGGCATCATACTTGGAACATACCATTAATCACAAAGGTTCCCATATTATTCCACAATAGTTAACCAGACACCTCAGTAACCTACAATCCGATTTTTGTTAGTTGATAGTCTTCTTAAAAGTGTTGTTTTAACTAGTTGGTTGTCGTACTTTCCCTGTGTACCCTTCAGGGTCCCGATGTGGTATCAAAGTCACTAGGTTTCGACCTGGGTCGCCCCATGTCCTAGGTTCGATTCCACGAAAGATAACAACATACACCTTGGAGGCCATTGCGTCAGCATGGCTAAGCATTGCGTCATCAGAGTATACGCAAGTGGAAGTCATGGTAGTTGTTTGAGTGATTTGGTGTGCTTCTACCTTCAAGGCGTCTTTTTGGTAGTTGACTTTTGTTTTGGTCTATGGTAGAAAAAAAGGTATTTAATTTATGTTTGGATGACTTGAAAATCTTGAATTATAAACAAAGTCCTCCACACGAGGACAGTGCCTAAACATCCTATAAATAGGATGTTTCGTGTTCATATGTAACCATCAAGAGCTACTAATTATGGCTTTTGAAAGGTAGGGAGGGAGACTAGTTTAGCTGAATCAACAAATTAAAATTAAAATTATTAAATAAAAATTTAACTTAATCAAATTTTGAATAATTTTCAAAAAATTAGATTAAATTCAAAACATTTTCCTATTCCTAGTCCTACTAAAAGGCTTTTATATCTCTTGAGATCAGGAGGAGCGTGACATATATTATCTTATGACTTGGTCTAATTTTGAGAAACGTGGTTTAGAGAAAAAAAAGGAAAAAATGCATTTTTAATTATAATACTTTTACAAAAATATGAGTTAAAGTCTAACGTTTCATAATATTTAAAATAAATCTTAAATTTGCGGATTCTTTAATTTAAATTCTAAAATAGAATTTTTTTGTTGAAATTAAATTTATTAGAGTTAAGTTATATTATGTAGATTAAATCATGATTATCATTTTTAATTATAATTTAATACATATAGTTAGAATTAAAGATAATAACTTTAAGTTTAATTAAATATGTGGATACACAATAATACGTGTATACCACGTGGCTTAGTAAACTTGTGCCATGTTAATTTAGGTAAATAACAGATAAAAATATAATTTCATTAAAATTTTTATTAATTTAATATTCAAATTAAATAGTTTGTAAATGTAAGGAGTTTTTTTAATTGCTTCAAAATATTATAATCGGATCTTTATTTTAATGAAAATATTAAAATTAAAGATACATATTTATATTTTGTATAAGAAAAACCTAAATCTTAGAGGGACAATTCTTAATTTTTTTAACAATTTTGTTTACTATTTTATTTTTAATTATTAAATCTTTTTATTCAGTACGTAAATTGTATTAATTACATCATATTAGAATTATTGAAAGTCTTTAAATGAATATTTATGTTTATTTACTTGAGGTTGAGGGCTTACAAAAATGGCTTCACGCTTCTGCCACTTTTTTTTTTTTGGGTAAAAAAGGTGAGGTAAACTCGCAAAACAAAACTAGCGTAAATACATAACACCAACTAAATCATGATGAAGCCAAGAATGCATTCCATAAGGAATGCTTGGAAGATAATGAAATCCAGAAGCATGATCATGAGCCAAATGAGATAAGAAGTCTGCTGCAAAATTAGCTTCTCTATTAAAGTGAGCAAAAGAGAGAGCTGCAAATTCCCTGGAAGCAGAACGGATTATCTTAATTAAAGAGGCGCAACAAGAATTGACAGCACAATTCCCAACTATCATATCCACCACCACCTTATTGTCACACTCCATGATAATGTTAGAGAACCCCAATGCTTTAGCCTGTCGAAGACCGTAAAGAACTCCCCAAATTTCAGCCATCAAAATGGGGCAAAGGTCGATATTAGCAACATATCCCCCGCACCACCTACCTAAATGATCTCTAAAAATTCCCCCACAAGCTGCTGCCGAATTAGAATTCAAAACCGAGGAATCAGTATTTAATTTAAAAGTTTCAGCAACTTTAGTAGTATGCTGAAAATAATGTACAATAATAGCAAGAACCAGACAATGGCGCCTTTCCAAAACAAAGAAGAAGAAGAACGCATGGTACGTATTTGCAGAATAATAGCTTGTTCAATTCATTACAGATATACAGGAGAAGGGTTGATGCGGAGTCCCTTTTCAACTGGTATTTTGCAATCCTAAGAGGAGTAGGATTAGGAATCTTAAAAGGTCCTGGTTATAAACTTAGTCGGTTAAATGTACTACAGTGGCTATGGTGTTGAGGGAGATGCTCAAAAGGTCTGTGTGAGAACTAAGGGCTGCGTCTTTGATTCAAGGATTTCATTCCCAAAAAAAGTAGTTTTAATTATGTTCAATCAGTTAGTTTAATTAAACGACGTAGTTTAATTAATCTTCATTAGTTAATTTAGTTTGATCTGATGTGTATAAATGTTTAGGATTTCTAAAATACTTGAGAAATCACATCAGGAAACTTAAAAGAAACACTAACATCATGTTAGAATTGAAAAAAATGAAAGTTTAAGTATTTAATTACAATTTTTTAAAATTCGGACCGTAATTATAAAATTGAACAAAATTTGAGTTTTTTTAATTTACCCTAGTAATTATTAATATCATCGGTTGTATAATTGTTTTGTAATTGAAAGTTTCTGAAGGGGTGTAGTAGTTTCGCAAAATCTAGCACAATTAAAAATAGAAGATTACACGCACAAATGCACATAAAAAATCAATACATGAAATTAGTTAACGACGTTCGGCACACCTTATCTACATCTACGGGACCCTCACCCAGCTTAATACTTTCACTAATGACAATAGTTTTATACAAGGCCTTACTGAGCCGACCCACTCAACCTTTGACACTATCTCTCATCCTCATAGCCCGTGAAAGTATTTCACTCCCAATAACATGACCACTTTGTGCTAACCTCAACAAAGATTTTCTCAACAATGTTCGAAAATAAAAGATGATAATAAAACAACTTAAGTGATTAAAATAATAAAAAACATAAACAAAGACACTTGAGAAAGAAAACAACTTCCCTAATAATGTAACTTCGTCAACGAAAGAACGGGAAGTTGACCATCGAAAGATTTGTTGTGAATCTTTAATATCGTCACTAGAACATCCTATGCATAACAGCTACAAAATATCTCAAATCAACAAACATTTCATCACCGAAACGTCATACATGAAGAACTGCAAGAATAACAAGGCTGTTGGAAGTTTTCACATAAAAACCACTATTATTGACAACACAAAAATCCCTCACAATAGACAGAAAAACACAGCTCCCTAATCTGAAAAAATCACTAACAAAATAAACGTTTCTTCACCGAAATGTTTCAAAAAACATAGTTGCAAATTTCACGACAGTTGCTGAAATTTTTTGTACACAATAGCTCACAACCAACAACCTAAAATTACCACTTCACCACTTCATCGACAGTAAAAACAGTCACCAAAGAAACATGCAAACACGAGAAAATCAGCCACTGAGACTCCCCAGTCAACAACCAGGACAACCCACAAAAATCGCACAAGAACAGAAATCGCAACAACAATATATGGATCAATAAATCAATGTAAACTTGGCTGCAACATATTATCTAAGTGTTGAGAAATCGGGTCTGGATCTGATCCAACTGCAGCAGGATAATCACGAAACTTTTTCATAACTTTTGATTTCCCAAAAATCAAGATCTATTTAAATCTATACAATGATTAATACGAATTATAATAAAGCGAAAATTTAATTCGTACCTTATTCCGAAGATTGATCTTTGTCTTGTCGTATCCCTCGAACTATTTCTGAAACCGATTCGTCTCAACCACCGTAGCTGTATAAGTATTCGGCCTCTAACGGTATCCACATAATAGGTTGAGAAAACTCTGTAACTCTTACAGAGAGGGTTAAGTATGAAGTGCTAGCTACATAGAGCTTAAGCCTCTTTATAATAAGCTTTGGACGTTTTAGTAATTTAATTGAAATTAAATATTAATTTCAATTAAACAATTTATTAGAATTACAAATAATTCTAATTAAATACCAATTATGCCCAAATAAGATTCAATATCTTAAATTGATCCTTATTTATTAAATATCTCATATTTAATCTTAAAATTTCTCAAACTTTATAATCAAGTTCAACTTGATTAAATTAACCTTGCTCTCTCCAACCATTCTATATGTGTGACCCATTAGAGTCTTAAATATGTTGGCAATGATTATAAATTATAATTATAATTCATAATTATAATTAGATAAATTAAAACTCCTTTTAATTTATCTTTAATTCT
>JANJEY010000583.1:0-11265 GCA_024703695.1 Erythroxylum cataractarum
AAGTTGTTTTCAAATATCAATTATAAATCATTTACTAATTAGCAAGAATGAATATGATTTGATTATTTAGAGTAGACATAAATTCCATACTCTAATTTCAATTGGAACATTAGATGACGAAATGATTCATTTATACATTATAGCCATGCATAGACAGGTTAAGTCAAACTACTTTGATATTCATAACATTTAGGTGGTCATGACATGTTGTTAGATTCCAATCATGATCTATGATTATAGATTGTTTAATTAGGGAATTAAAGATAAATTAAAAGGAGTTTTAATTTATCTTATCCTAATTATGAATTAGAATTAGAATTTATAATCATGGCCAATATATTAGGAACCTAATGGGTCACACATAACAAGGTCTATAAAGGATAAAGTGAAATTTGAATTAAGTTGGACTTAATTGAGAAGGTTTAAAAACTTTAAAGATCAATATATGATATTTGATCTTATAAGGATTACTTCATAATTATGATTAAAGCTTGACTTTAGTTGTAATTTTAATAAAATCTAAGAATATGAAAAATAAGATTTTTCATATAAAAGGAAAAATTAGAAAAATTGGGAGCTAGCACTTCTTACATTGTTCCTCTCAAATTAGAATTGAGTTTTTTTTAATAGATCCATAGATACCATTGGAGGCCAGATGATTGGACGACTCGTGGATTGACTAATTCAAAGAAATAGGAAATTATAACAAGAAATCGAAACATGTTAGTATAGCTTTGTCAATTTCTTGTTTTTGTTTATAATTAAATTTTGTTAAAGTTGATTCTATGAAAAATTTTACATCTACCTTTATTACGCTTATCCCTAAAAAAGCCCACCCTTCCACAGTGGTTGTTAGGCCCAGAATTTTTTTTTGATTTATTTATTCAGCAAATTAGGTGGGTAATATTTTTATAGTTGTTGTGTGATGGGCAAATGCCTTATGTGTGTGTTATTGCTTAAATTGCAAAAATGTTGAATTGTGGTGAAAATTTGAAAATGCATGAGGAAATATGACATGTTTTCTTTGAAATGAATGAAAAGTATGAAGATATGAGAATTTGATGAAATGAAAGAAGCATGAGAATGCAAATTTGCGATTGACTAAATTGAGCATAGATTTGTTTGTGATTGGGCAAGAGAGAAACCCGTTTCATTGGTGACGTGTATGTTGACCTATAGCTTTTTTCCGGTTGCCCGGTTCAGCCCACGAGATCCTAAAAAATGGGACTTGTTTTGTTCGCGGTGTAAACCATTATGTTCCACAGAACTCTCGAGCCATTTATGTGCGTTTCATCATCAATTTGTGACTATGATGCATAATAAAGTGTTATGCTTGATAGAAGATTTCATGATATGCTTTATGTGATAAATTTTGGTTAATTATGAATGGTGTGCTGAATTTGTGAATGAATTGGATTACTTGATACATGTGTATATATGCTTGATTGTGTGGCTCATTACCGATGTCTATAAACGTATTAGCCACTGAGTCGTGTTGTTCACCCCACTTTCCCTCCTCAGGTGCAAAACAAGACAAGCGTTGAACCTTGCAAGGCATCAGAAAACTCCAAGACATTAGATACATTTGTACTAAGTTAGTGTCTAGACTTTTGGATAGCTTTACCAGCATATCAAACATTGAGCATCTCATGTATTTTGTATCTTGTGCTAAGTTAATGATGGACATGTAATTAAAGCTATGTATGAAAATTCATTTTGTTTAGAAATGAGAATGAGATTTCAAGGATTTTCCTTTTGTGTGTGATTGTGTTATTTTATGAGTTGGGTATGATAAATTGTGGAAGAGAAATGCGTATGCGCATATTCTTCCTTGTTGAGTTTACAATTGGTTGTTTGTTTTTGAACAACATGTTGGAGATTAGAAAGGTGTATGGGATGAATTATTTGAGGTGAAGCTAAAGAGTACCAAAAGGTACTTGGTAGTGGGAGAATATGAAGGAAAATTGTGTTTAGCAAGCCTTCTTAGGTGTAGGAATGGTGTTCAAAACATTCAAAGGAAAAATTGTATTGATCTAGATAGAATTAGCCAAAGTTGTCTTCATAAAAGTTGTAGCTTATCTTTTTATCTTTGCATTGATATAAAGTATGAAATTTTTGGACAATGGAGTTGGAAGATATGATCATTAGAATTTTGGATGTTGTTTAGGAGGGAACTTTCAGGACAACAACTTTGATTTGGAATTTTGACCCCTATAGTGGCAGAAATTGATTATATATTTTTTTATGAAAGATGTAGATCTTTCTTTTAGCTTTCTATTGATATCAAATTTGCAAAATTTTAAGTTCTAAATCAAATTTATAAAGTTTAGAAGTTGGGTTGTTGGAAGAAGAAAAAGCAAAGGAGGAAGGTCGCGATCGCGAAATCGCGCGTCCGTCCTGCAGTTCGCGATCGCGATGCGAACTCACACGTCTGCCTCACGATCATGAATTTTCCGATTTTCCTAACTTGAACATCTTTCACTATTTTGGCCATAACTTTTTTGTTCAACCTCTAAATGACTTGATTTTTAAAGTATTGGATTCCTAAGACATTATTCTACCTATTCAAAAAATTTTATAGGTTTTGATATTAATCTAAAAAATATGGATTGGATCAAATTGAGAGGATCGGTTAAAAGAGTATGAGTTGGATATTTTTCTGAACAGACTTCAGTATTTTGGTGATATCTCAAGCTGTAGAGATCTAAATGAGTTGATTCTTATTTCTAAACAAACTAGAGACATGGAGGTACAATTTATATAAATGAATAAAATTTCAATTTAGTGCCCAAGACTTTCAATTCCTGGAGTGAAGTTAGGTGTAGTGTTTAGTCTTGGTTTAGTATTAGCCCGAAAATGTTTTGGACATAACTTCTTTATTTCTGAACCAAATTGAGTGTTTTTTGTGTCTTTAGAAACTTAAGACAATGTAGAACAAATGAGAAGAAGTTGAACTGAAATTCCAATTAGAAATTTCCTAAAATATTCTCCGAAGTTATAAAAAATGAGTTTTCCCATGTTTTGTAACTCCGAATGTTGGGCTCCGAAAATGAGGTCAAAAAAATTCTATTTAAAACCTTACTCTTCTCCTAAATCTTTAGTACATGCCTTAAGATAGGAAATGAATTAAAGATATGTTGGACTTATCTAAAAGAACGTCAAGGGTAGTTACCTTACCCAAAGGTTGGAGCTAGAATGTTCACCAAAAGACTTGATAAAAATTTGGTAAAGCTACAATAAAAAAATAAAAATATAGGTATGAGAGCATAATGGACCCTTTAATTTGAAAATTGTGAAACTGTTTTGTATATAATTATATCACAAATTCTTATTTTCTGAAAAAATTCATATATGGATTAACTGGAATATATTTATACTTTTTTTATCATAGATATTGATAAATTAGAAAATGGAGATTTGCTTCGAATATCTTTAGATAAACCATTGCAATTATTCAGAACAAATACTTTAGATCCTAGTCAACAAGGGTAAGATAGTTAAAGATGCATCCCTTTTTAAATGTTTCCTTTATGCCAAAAATAAATTCTCATCCCAATTCCTTTTCTATAATAGATATCATTTCGAGTGTATTTTGAAAATTATTTTCTTAATTTATTATCCACAATAAAGACAAAAATGTTTTGCCTTTCCAAAGTAATGTAATGATAAGTATCATATCATTCATTTTCATGAAAATTTAAATCAACAGATAATATTTTTGATATCAAGGTATCTTTTGGAGTCAATGTAGGGTTATTTAGATAACAATCCAAACCCCTTCTTGAATCCATCTAGGAAGCAATGATATCTCAGGAAAGTCTAAGTTAGTAGCCTTTATCATTCCAAAATCATACCAATCTCTAATAGCTTGAGGATTAGCTCCTTGTATAAAATTCAATCTAGGATATATCCTATAAAAATTAATATAATAGGTATCACTATTTTATAGAGTGTATAAATCTCTCATTACCTTATAATGCACTTGAACAGTAGGATTGTTGGACTCCAAACTTTTTTTGGAAGTTAGAAGTATTAAATGAGAAATTTTGGAGATTATTCATGTTTAAAGAAAAGAAGAATTCTTGATTTTGAAGTGAAGCAGAAAAGATAGTTATGTACAAGATTGGTTATATGTGAAATGATGGAAGTTATAAGTGAAACTTGTTCGTTAAGTATGATTCAATGTTTTAGCCATAACTTTTTCTATAGTTATCCAAATGAAATGACTCTTAATTTGGATTAAACTAGAGAAATAGGGCTGCAACTTATCTGATAAAATCGAGTTCTAATTTGGCCTTAAAAAATTTCAATTTTTGTATGGAATTTGAGAACAAAATATTGTTTCAGTATAAGAGTAGCTTGGAAATGTTTGGAATATAATTTTTAGATTTCTGAACCAAATTGAATGATTTTGGTGTCATTAGAAAATTAAGACGATGGGGAACATTTTTCTAGAAGGAAGTGTTATCAAATTCCTTCAATTACATGATTAGAAAAAGGTCTTGATTTTTGGAAGGAATTAAGCATGATTTAAATAAATTTTGAGGTTTTGCTAGATTAATTATTTTATTTTGGATAATTATTATGTTAATGTTGGTAAGATTTTAAAATATGGTTTAGTTGAATTAAGAAGTAAGAGTATGTATGTATAAGGGCTTTTTGGGAAGATCACTTAAGCCATTTAAGTTACAAGGCATGTAAGGAAGGGTATAAGGGTCTTTGTATACTCATTAATGGCAAAATTGAAAATAAAAGGTGGCCTTCCTTTTTAAGAAGTGGGAAAATGTGGATTGAGAGGGAGAGGAAGAGAAGAAATGAAAATTTAGAGAGAAAGCAACGAGAGGGTTCGGTTTTGAGAGAAAGGAAGAGGGAAGCTAGGGTTTCTTCATTTTTGGGTTTTCAAGAGGGATTTTCAAGTTGTTTCAAGAAGGAAAAAGGGAGAGGAGGATTAGAGCTTCCATTAGAGCCAAGAAAAGAATTGTTTGGTGAAGAATCAAGGTAAGAATATGTTTGTTTTGTTGGATTTTTAGAAAGATTTTGGTTCATGAAACTTAAGAAATGTATGGGCTTAAGAATTCTAAGATCAATTTTAGTGAATATGTCTTATGGGTTTTTCAATTGGAATGCCTATTGATTTGGGGATTTTTGTCAATGTTGAAGGAAATCAAAAGAGGAAAAAGGAGCAAGAGTAAAGGCTTTTTGAGCAAGGTTTTCAAGTAAGGAAAATTAAGGTGGGTTTCATGTTTATAATTGGATAATGAACCAATATGTTTTCCTTTTAGTCAAGAAAATTAAATGATTTTCATGACCTTATAATTGTGGAAATTGTTGTTTTTGGAATGATTTGTGAAATTGCTATATGTTTTGGTGTATAAATTTTGGATGATGAATTGTGATATGGAAATGATTTTGAAAAGACTTTATGTTTGTGATATGAAATATGTCATGCTCATGAAAGACAAGTTTTCAAAATGTGCCATTTGGGTAATTGGTTTTCAAGTCATGAATTACATGTTATGTGGGTTTGTGGTGGTCTGTTCTATCAGTCAAGTGCACTTGTTTAAAGGCTTCTCCTGCCTGCCCACTAGTGACATGGAATTCCTTTATGGACTCCTATAAGTTCACGGCTACGCAAGACCATTTTGTGGGATTACGATAGTACATTCTATTCATGGCTACACAGGACTCTTATAGGAAATGTGTACTACGTTCTGTTACGGATCTACCCAAAACCATTTATGATGTGCTTATGTGTTTATGATTGTGAAAATTTTGATGAATGCATGATTCATGATATTTATAAATTGCTTGCTAAGTAGTGAATTTTGGGAAATATATATTACATTGATTTTACAATGTGAATTTTTTTACAATCGAAATGATATTTCAATGTTTTTTGCTTGTTTCTCAATTATAAGCTTGTTACCCATGAGCTTTAAGCTCAACTCCCTTTCATTCCCATCTCTAGGTGATGAGAAAGAGATTGGGTGAAAGAAAGTCAAAACATTCGTTTGATTATGCATATGTTGTATCTTAAGTTAGATTGATGTAAAAATAAGACGTTAGACATATGTTGAGAATTATGGAACTTTATATCTTTTGTTGTATTTTAGATTTTTAATATTGATAATGTAATATGGCTTGGAATGCCATTAAAGTTTTATAAACATTTATCTTATGATGTTAATGAAATATGAATTGTGCATGGATGATGTTAAGTGAAACTAGGTATGTTTGAAAGTATCAACTTGAGATGATGAGTCTTGAGGATGAACTATTATTATATATATAAGGGAGATATTATGGAAACGAAAGATAGGATTTTTGGTGAATGATGAGATGTTATTGAATATGAGGAGTCAAATGAATTGAGGTTGAGAGTTGGATGAATTCCAATTGGAAGTTCTATTGTTATGAATGATGTTGTATTAGTGGAAGTGAAGTTGGGTTAATTTTCAAGTTTATCATGGGGAAAAAATGTGTGTTCTAAATTTAAAAGAAATTATATGTTAATATAGGAGGAATTAGACAAATTTGTCTTCATAAAAGTTGTAGCTTATCCTCTTAGCTTTCCAACAGTATAAAGTATAAAATTTTGGGATATCGAAGGTGAGAGATATGATTGGTTGAGTAGGTGATGTTGCATAGGACATGTATCCTGAACAATTAGAGTATATGAAGTCATATCACACTAAGATTGTCTGATTTGGGAAGATTATAAGTAAAGGGATGTTAAGATGGGTTTAGGATCCATTGTAGGGGTCTTGGAGAGTGAAAATTTTGTTAAACCTGAAGGTTACATGGTCTGCCCATGTTAAATAACACAGTCCATGTTTGGACCTCCCAAATGATAGAATTTCATTTCAAAGTCTTCATGAAAGTTGTAGATATGGAAGTATTCTTTCAAACTGTACAAAAATGAAGTCAATCCAACATCTGTAATGAGAGTTATGGCAATTGCGCCAAGGTATGTACAATATGAGTAAACGCGTTGGATTCGTTTGGCCATAACTTCTTCGTCCGACCTCCAATTGAGGTGATTCTTGAAGCGATAGATTCCTCAGACGTTTAGCTATCTTTCCAAAAAAATTATAGCCTTTGGTGTTGAATTGAAACAACTTTATGGGTAGAAATTGAGGGCTCAGTTGGGAGAGCATGATTAGGCCATGAACATGCTTTGGTTTCTTAAGTATATCTTCATATCTAGAACTCTGATTGAGTTGATTCTGTCTCCAAAATAAACTAGAGTCAAAGAGCTAAAAGTTTGAAGAAGTCAATTTTGATTATTGTGATTCCATTGTGTGAACTCACCTTTGTGGTTTGAGATGTTGTGAGAATGAGAGTGAACTGATGATGGCTTACGAGGGTTAAATGAAATAACTCTGTAGGTAATACGCTCACGTTCTATGAATGGTTTCTGTATGTTGGGTTTTGAACATGGATCCAACAATGTTTGATATCAGAACAAGAGTTGGAAAACAGTGCCCAACAATGTTTAGCATCAAAGGAAGAGTTGGGTTCTGGAAACGATGCCCAACAAGGATGAACTGTTGGAGGGCTATTAATCATGATATTTCTTTATACCCTCAATTTGCATATAATATTAGGACTTGGAGAGATATTATCAAGAGTAACATCTTTTGGTTTAATTTGCAGACTAATAGACTCTTTTATCAAGAAAAAAGAGCTTGTGGAAGATGCTTCTTCAACTTTCTTAGCCTTGTTGACTAGGGTATAAAGTTTTTGTTCTAAATATTTATAATGCATTATTGTTGGACCTTGGCTCCAGAGCCCAACATTCGGAGTCATAAGACGTGTGCTTGTGCTTGTTACCATGTATGGTTATTCCAATTTACCCTCATTAGTCATCCTCAGTTCATCTTCATATAATTTTTAAACCTATGCCTCTATTTTACTCCATATTGACAATCACCTCAATTGGAACTCCATATATCCAGATATATTCAAAGTGTCGAAACATGTTCAGTAAGATAACACCAGTTCATACTATTCCAACAGATTACCTCACTTTCCTTGAATCAAACTTTTTTTCCCGATCAATTTGAAATGCTGCCAATTTTGTGGAGAGATAGCACAATGTGATTAGGAATCTATTGTCTTAAGGATCACTTTGTTTAGGGGTCGGGTAATAAAGATTGGGTTGAAGGAAATCAAACAAGATTTTGTCCTCGATCATACTGAACCTGTTTCGAGAAAAATGACATAACTTTCTCTACAGAAATTAGATTATAGTGTTATTTATATAGTTCAAAATAAGAAATTCATAGCTTACTACATGGTAGTACAATAGTGAATACCACAAAGCTATGTTCGCATAAGTATGAGACATTTCGCCTTTCACCCAAATCCAATATTTAACCAAATACAGATGCAATACTTATGTAACACATTTCCATGTATTACTTTGCTATGACCAATTCAGAGATTACGATACCCACGCATTCAGAAATAATACATTCAGTAATATCACATAGTAGTTGTCAGATCATTTCACAATAGCATATTAGAAGATCACATAATTGTAAGGCATTCTGCCTTTTTCCTAATCCAGAATTCAATCAAATGCATAAGTAATGAACACATAACATTTTTTCATTTTATTTTCGTGTTGTGACTGAGCGCCTGCACTTTCCCAATCTGGGCGCAATAATCAGTGAACCTGAGGCTCTAAACTGTCCCAAATGGGCGCATTAACATTGAGCTTATAGCTCTGTACTGTCCCTTTTCGGGCGCATTAAACGTTGAGCATTTAGCTCTAAACTGTCCCTATTCGGGCGCATTAAACGATAAACGCGTCTCAGGGGTAGGAGAGCCCTCTGGGTATGCACTACTTCCCACACGTCTTAGGAATAGGAGAGCCCTCTTGGTATACACTATTCCCTTTTCAAACACAAGGCTATTTCCCAGTCGTTGAGCTTGTAGCTCTCGGTGGCAGCTCCAATCATAACCGTTATTAATCAATCGTTCATGTAAATTCATTTATCACAATCTTTTGAAATCACATTGCAATCACAATCAATTTATCCAGACCGACAATTTATTCTCAATTATTCACAATAATTCACAGTCACAGTCTATCACATTCACAAACTGTTTACACTTCAATATCACAATCCCTAATCCCTCAGACCTTCGGTCCGAAGTTAAAATCAAATAATTCACATATACCCATCATTCATCTTCACAGAACTATAAGTGCAAAACTTTAACAATTAAAATTGAGGAACCAACTAGGTTACTCACCTGCAACTTCCGAGCTACTGCCTGGAAGTCCCAGCAATATCCGTGAAATGACGATCCAATGATGCCTCTATAACAGTTAAAGTAATCCCATGTTACCAAATGCAAAATCAGAAAGGTTCATAAATACACATGCTGAAATGCAAAGATGTACAACGCATATTCGTGACATTCCCGGCGGTAAATCCCAATTTCACTAACCTTTTGCCTCAAAACCAACTTTTCATTCTATAAACACTAACACGCTTAGACTATACCCTTAAATCCTCAAGGAAGATCTCAAAGCCAAAATTACTATTCATTTGATCAAATTCACCCATTATACTAAGTTTCTAAAACCCCAAAAGCATTTCATTTAATTCAGAAATCTCCAAATTATACTCCAATTATCATACCACAACACTTAGGTTGAAATCACAACTTATCCTTAACTTTCATTCAATAATTGAGATCCCACTAATTTGAATTTAAACTTTCTTTCTTCAATTCAATTATAGACCTCTTTCTCTAGTTTATAACGAATTAAAAATCACTTCAATTGGAGGTCTACATCATTAGTTATGACCCAAAAATTAACTCACATCAATTCAAAAAAATCATCCTCGCCGTGGCCAAAGGACGCTAGCCACGATGACTCGAGGTCGCTCGTCGCGACGTCTAACCGCTCATCACGACGAGGAATTACGGGCTCGTTGCGACGAGGCTCTCACACACGTCGCGGCGAGTAATTAACAGCTCGTCGCGACGAGAAATTACCCGCTCGTCGCGACGTGCGGGCTCCTGTTCGTCTTTTCCGACCAATTTTCCCCCATTTTCTCTCTCTAAAACCAGTCATAACTCAACACAACTATCCCAATCTTTCACATTAAACACCATAAATGCATTTAAACTAACAATAAGCAACATATAAAGGAATCACTTACCAAATAAAGCTCTCACTCTTAACTTCCGAAAATCCTCCAACTCCTCTAACACCTACGACTCTCTCACTCAAACCTCACAAATCTTCATCATCTTAAGGGTTTAGGGTTGATCTTGAACACAAAGAAGAAGCAAGCAAGAGAACAACGAAGAATCACCCAAGGAGGAGGAAAGCAGAAACAATCGAAGGGAGAAGAATCATGCCTTAGGATGGAGGAGAAGATAAGTCTACTGCCAAAGTGATTTCGGTGACTCTCAAAAGGAAGAGTCTAGAACCTAGGGCATTTAGGTTAAACCAACATCTTTAAACCCTAACCACTTAATTGCTCAAACACTCTTTTAAATCTCTTTCTCTTTTCAAAATCATTTCTAGTCTAATTTGTCTCCAAATTCTAATGGCTCAACATATAAAATTCTTAAAATCATGTCTAATTTTCCCATTACCATATACCAGTTATTCAACACTATAAAGTCAATCGGTCCGTTACCTAGAAAATTTTCCGGTCCGAACTTTTTCTCCCAAATTTTCAGAAAATTTTTTAAGGGTCACTAACAACTGAAATCACTCCTAGAACATTTCCAATTCAGAATTTCAGACATAAATATTTCATAATTCACAAACAATTCAGATTCATACATGAATGTCGGGAAATGCCATGAATGCATGTACATATATGTGCATGTGCAAAATGTCTCATTCCTCTAAAATTAGAGGCCAAAAGTATACTCATATCAATTATGCAACTTAACCCACTAGCCCGTCCCAATTAACCAATATACCCTTCCCATCGGTGATGGGATGTTACACATTTCCTAGTTTCCGTGGTGATTATGGAGATGTTGAAGGTGGAAGTGGTAGTGGTAGTAATACTGGTAGTGTTCCATCTCAGCCTCAGGATCCTGAAGAATCTAATGTGAGGAAGAGAAGAAGGCAGGTGTCTAGTTTCTTTGCACCACAAACAACTCCTGGAGCCCAACCTTCAATTCGTAATGCAATGTAGACAAAAGATGCGGCTCACAATGTGGATATGGCAGTAGCTAGATGGTGGTATGATACAGGTTCGTCATTTAATGCTTCTCAAT
>JANJEY010000643.1:0-11261 GCA_024703695.1 Erythroxylum cataractarum
ATTGTACATGTATATAAACAGACATGTGAAACAGAAATAAGATTATCAATTCTTCAATACAACTCTATTTGTTATATGGTATCAGAGCCACCGACTAAAGTCACTTTTCTTTATCCAACCAATGGCTTCAATCATCAACCCCACATCTGATGAAATTTCTCAGATCATCACTATCAATCCAGCTGCTCAAGCTCCATTAAAACTTACCTCTACCAATTACCTTGCCTGGAGAATGCAATTCAATAGCCTTTTTATTGGATATGATTTGCAAGGGTATATAGATGGCACCAAGAGCTGTCCTCCAGCTACCATAACAACCAATGACATGTTCATTCCAAACCCAAACTATCAACAGTGGATCCGCCAAGACCAACTAATCCTCAATGCCATTATTGGTGCCTTATCACCAACCATCATTCCATTCATTGCTACTGCTCACACTTCCAAAGAAGCTTGGGATATTCTAGCCAAAACCTATGCACAAGCATCAAGAGGCAAACAAAAACAAGTCAAAACTCAGCTCAAGAAGCTTACCAAAGGGCAGCTATCTATCACTGAATATATGCAGGCCATCAAAACCAAAACAGATGAACTTATCTTTCTGAATGCTCCAATGGATCCTGAAGACATCACTGATAAAGTTCTTGATGGATTAGGCGAAGAATATAGTGACGTCATTCGCACCATCAATGCTAGAGATACACCTATCTCTTTTGATGAGTTACATGAGAAACTTATCACTGCTGAAGCTGACCTTCCTACACTTGTCCCAACCCACTTCCCTGCAACAGCAAACTACACAAACAAGTCAGGAGGTAAAAAGCATCAATCCAATCATCATAATCAGCACATACCCAGATGGCGCCAACAACAGTTTCAACCCACCCCTCACCAACCTTTCCAGCAACATCATCAGGTCAATTCTAGATCATCCCCTGGTCAGATGCAGTCATCATCTCACCCATCTTATGCTAGCTCTCATAGTTGGACCTCATCCAACTCTCCATACTCATCACGACCATATCTGGGTAAGTGTCAGATCTGCGGTGTCCAGGGCCACAGTGCCAAACGTTGTCCATCTTTTCGCATTGTCCCTGCTGGTCCACAAGCCAACTTTGCTGGTGCCCCCACTCAAGACCCATGGATCCTTGATTCTGGGGCCTCTCACCATGTCACCACTGATTTACAAAATCTGGCCATGCACACTCCATATATGGGCACTGAGGATATCATGATTGGTGATGGATCCGCACTTCATATTAGCCATAAAGGCAGTGGTACCATACATGCTGCTCATAACACATTCAACCTTGATAATGTCTTATGTGTACCTGCAATGAAACAGAACTTAATCTCAGTTTATCAATTCTGTATTTCCAACAATGTTTCAATTACCTTCTCACCTTTCTCTTTTCTTGTGAAGGATCTGACAACAGGGACACCACTTCTTAGGGGTACACCGCACAATGGACTCTATGAATGGCCAGCCTCATCCTCTTCAATGCTTGCTCTTTCTACAACTCTTGCAACCTTTCCTGATTGGCACTCTAGATTAGGACATCCTGCCAAACCAATTGTTAATCACATTTTGTCTCAACATAACATTCAGATCAATAATAGACTTCATTCATCTCACACTCATTGTAATGCATGCTTGATCAATAAGAGTCACAAATTACCTTTTTCTAAATCAACTCTTGTGTCTACTAAGCCACTAGAAGTTCTCTTTTCGGATGTCTGGACCTCTCCTATATATTCCAATGACAGCTGTAAATACTATGTTATTTTTGTTGATCATCACACTAAATACACTTGGTTCTATCCCTTACAAAAAAAATCAGATGTCCATGCTGTTTTCTGTCGGTTCAAAGCAATTGTAGAAAAGTTCTTTGACACTTCTATTAAGACTCTATACACAGATAATGGGGGAGAATTTATTGCTCTTACTGACTTCCTATCCCAACATGGTATTTCCTTCCGAACTACACCACCCCATACACCTGAACACAATGGCATTGCTGAACGGAAACATAGACACATTGTTGAGACTGGTCTAACTCTCCTAAGTCATGCCTCCATGCCCTCATCCTATTGGCCACATGCTTTTTCCACAGCAGTATATCTCATTAATCGTATGCCTACTGCCATTCTTCAAATGTCTACTCCTTACTACTGTTTATTTCACACAAGTCCCAACTATTCTAAACTTCGAATCTTTGGTTGTCTATGTTATCCTTGGCTAAAACCCTACTCCTCTAACAAATTGGACTCCAAATCAAAACCATGTGTGTTTGTAGGATATTCACCTTCTCAGAGTAGCTACATTTGTCTTGATCCCGTCACCTCCCGCCTTTACACATCTAGGCATGTCAACTTTGTGGAATCAGTTTTTCCCTTCGCCACCTCGTTCCAAGCTCCAAGTCCACCTTCTCCTGACCCTACTGTCAACTGGATTCCACCTCTACTGCATCTTCCACCATTCCCTTCTTCTTCCTCTACAGAATCCTCATCTTGTCTTGGTGCTGCCCCTGAGACTATGGACCTCCCTGCTGCTAGTTCCTTGTCAAGCGAAGATATTGGGACAACTCAAGTGCACCCTGCTCCTTCAGTCTCCACTCATCCTATGACTACTAGAGCAAAGAACAACATCCGCAAGCCCATTCAAAAGCTCAGTCTCACAGCCAAATTACAAAATACTGCAGACTTTGAACCGACATGTATATCACAAGCTCTAAAGGATTGTAATTGGCGTAAAGCTTGCTCCGAAGAATTTAATGCCTTAGTCAAGAATGGTACCTGGGAGTTGGTTCCACCTGAGGCCACACAGAACCTTGTCGGCTGTAAATGGATATTCCGCATAAAGCACCTCTCGGATGGGTCGATTGACAAGTACAAAGCCCGCCTTGTCGCCAAAGGCTTTCATCAACGTCCTGGCATTGACTATGCTGAAACCTTCAGCCCTGTTGTTAAACCAACAACTATTAGACTCATTCTCAGCATAGCAGTCACTCAAGGATGGGACTTACGCCAACTAGATGTGAATAATGCATTTTTACAAGGTCCTCTAACAGATACAGTTTTCATGGCACAACCCAAGGGCTTCATTGATTCAGACAAACCACATCATGTATGCAGATTAAAGAAAGCTATCTATGGTCTTAAACAAGCCCCACGAGCATGGTACCAAGCCCTCAAACATTTTTTGCTTCAGTCCGGATTCATCAATTCGCACTCAGATACTTCTCTCTTCCACAAACACACATCTCATGGTATGGTTATACTTATTGTCTATGTGGATGATATTATTGTCACAGGTGATAACCCCACTATTCTTAATCACTATATCAGTCTTTTAGCTGACAAGTTCTCCATCAAGGATTTGGGCAGTTTATCTTATTTCCTTGGCATTGAGGTTATCCGAAACAACAAGGGCATCTTACTGTCTTAAAGAAAGTACTTTACTGACTTACTATTTGACACCAAAATGCATGAAGCAAAACCAGTACTCACACCTATGGCGACCCACCCGACTCTGACTCTAAACTCAGGCACAAAATTGACAGATGCAAGTGAATATCGAAATATCATTGGAAGTCTACAGTATTTGTTACTCACCAGACCGGATATCGCCTTTGCTGTGAATAAACTATCTCAATTCAATCACTGTCCCACCACTGAGCACTGGCAGGCTGTCAAAAGACTCCTTCGGTATCTCGCCGACACTGTTGATGAAGGTATCCAGCTCTTCCGAAGCTTCACTTTGACTCCTCATGAATTCACTTACCCACTTCACGCTTTTTCTGACGCTGATTGGGGGGAGACAAGGACTCCTATCGCTCCACTGGTGCATTTATCATCTTTCTCGGCAACAACCCAGTCTCCTGGAGCTCCAAGAAGCAGAGATCTGTGGCTAGGTCATCCACGGAGGCCGAATAAAAAGCGGTCGCCAACACGGCCACTGAGTTAACTTGGATACGACATCTTCTAGCTAAACTACGAATCGGTTTGCTGCCCACTCCGGTGATCTACTGCGACAACATCGACGCTACCCAACTAAGTTCCAATCCAATCTTCCACTCTCGGATGAAACATGTTGCGATCGACTTCCATCTCATCCGGGATCTGGTATAAGTTGGTGATCTTCGTGTCTCTCATGTCTCCGCTGCTGATCAGACGACTGATTGCCTCACCAAACCGCTCTCTCGACAACCTTTTCTCCGACAGAAAATCAAGCTAGGTATTCGACACCGACTACCAGCTTGAGGGGCCATATTATAGATGAATCTTAAATATCACAAACCATCGTCAGCCCAACTCATGTCATGGCCCAAGTCCACGAATCTAACGTATACAATCAGATTAGATAAAGCAAGATCAAGTTTAAATATATTCAGTGTTATCCATACATGTATATAAACTGACATGTGTAACATGAATAAACTATTCATTCTCCAATACAACTCTACCTCTTATAGAATTGAGGTGGGACTCTCATTTGTGTGATTGATTTGTGCACATCTTGAAGCTACGATAGAAGTCAATCTCTAGGTGTATTGGTGTCGTAAATTGAATTCTTAAAAAGACATATATCTGGTGGTGTGAGTGTTGTTTCTAATTGAGAAACATCATGAGTTTACTTGAAAATTCCAAGAGTCCATCATGTCCTCTCCTCTCCTGCTAGTCCCTCTGGTCACTCTCGAAAGTAATATGCGTCATACAAATGGGTTGCAGAAAGAGGGACGCTGTACTCATTTGATTGATCAATTGTTGGCAAGTAATGATTGTGCAAGTCCAGAACTTATGGTTACAGCAAGCCTGCACTAAAATGTTCCATTCTTAACGATTATTAATTGATTTCTTTATGGGTTGCGTATATTTTAGTTGGTGAATGTGTTATCGGTGCAGTTGTGGCTTCGTGTTGGTATTTACGTGAATAAGCCCATTGTTGTTGGAATGACTTCCAGATTTATTGCAGTTGAGATGAACCTTTCGGAAAGTTGTTCTTCTCTTTTATCTCAAGTACATTATTGTTTTGTTCTTAGTTGATTGATCGCTTGAATTATTTTTATTAATTATATACTATTAAATGATTGATTGAGAAAATTCTTTTTGATGTTAGTACAAGACAGTCGTACTATTAGATATGAAATTTTTTCACGAGAAATGAGGTTGAGAGATAGTGTCAAGAGTTAAGTGGTGTCGGCTCAGTAAAGTCTTAGGTAAATCTATTGTACTTCGGTGAAAGTTATTAAACTGGGTGAGGGCCTTGTAGACGTAGACAAGGTGTTCTGAACTGCGTTATCAAATTTATGGTGTTGATTTATTTTTGCTGCTCTTAATTTTTCTGATTTTTTTGTTTGCTAGAAACGAATCGGAAAGTTTGTAAAACGACTACCTCCTTTAGGTTTTTCACACAAAATTTCGAATGTTCTTCATCAATTCCCTGAGGCCTAATAGTAGAACAAACAACTAAAAATTCTTTTAAATGTGATAAGATCTCATCTTCACTAATTATTTGAAATTAGTTCATTTATTTTGAATTTATTTTTGTGCTTAAATATGGAAATTAATGTTTGTTTTATTTTAGGAGATGAAAAGTAGAGATTGCATCAAATTGGGATTCTATTGATGATAATGACAAATTTGGATAAAGTGAAGAGATTATTGCAGTAGATAAGATTGATCACTTGAAGAGTTTGAGTTTGACTAGAAGACTTCGCCTTATCCTTATCATAAAAGAGTTTGATTTTGAATTCATTTTTAGATAGACATCTTTACATGTTAGAGTTGGATTAGGAATAGATTAGAAAATCCTATAAAAGGGGAGTTTCTCACAACAGAAGAAGGTTCTCGATTCTTACGATTTTAACAATTCTTAGTTTTTCTTTCATTTTTGTTATTGGAGCAAAAGCCATGTGTGGCTAAACTTGTCGTTCTAATTCAAGGAGATTCAATACTCTAATTATAACTTTGTGAGATTTTGTGTTCTAAAACTTTTATTCACGTTTTAATTTAAGTATTTCTTGTTTTGAGTTCTCATATTTTATGAATGATTGATATTCGATTAATCTGACAATTTAATTTAATATTGATTATTTTATCGCTATCTAAGAATTTAGTGATCCGTAATTGTCATGAAGGAATGGTACAAGTAACAAATAGGTTATTTATGAATTTTCATATTTAACTTCGATATACAAGAAAACTAAATTGAAATTTGTAGTTATCCTGATTATTTAATTTAGGGTTTAATCTTTTTCATATAACTTATTGCTATCATTTATTTGATATAGAATGCTATCACCCCCAGTTAATAGATGGTAAGTTTTAGTTTGGATGCTAAGTTTGATCATATTAATTTAGGAAAATTTGAAACTTATAACGACTATCCTAATATGTTTTAGACTAACTACTTGAATCATGAAAATATTCTTTTTAAACCAATGATCAATCTTACAATTAGATGAGATCTTTTCCTTGAATCAGAGTTTGACAATTTTGACTTTCTTGTATTTAAATTCAATTAATTTAATTTGTTTTTCTACTAATTATAGTTAATCAATTATTTAATCAAAACCCCCATTTAATTTTATCGCTTGAAATTAAAAGACTAATGTTTAGTTCTCTAGGGATTCGATCTGGTTTCACGACTGCTACAAAAGGTTGAAGAATTGGTATTATTTTAGGGGCTTTGACAACCCGACCAAAATTTAGCGCCGTTATTGGCACTATAAGAAAACAAGACAATCCACGACGTTTTGTTGATAAAACGTCGAACGTCACAAAAAGTTCAAAATTTTCATGATGTTTTATGAAAACATCACAAATTTGTAACACATTTTGTGACGTTTTTTATTAAAACGTCACGAAATAGAAACCACGACGTTTTGTTGAGCAAAACATCCCAGATTTTCCTATCTTATTATTTTTGGTTGGGTTCACTTAATAGAACATGCCAGAATACTGTCACTTCTTTCGTTAATGTCTCTCCCCTCCAAACGCACTACCACTGCCACTACCACCATCACCACCTCCACAATAGTCGTCGAAGACTTCAGTTTGCAAACCATGAAGAAGGCCAAGCCATTGGCCATCTCCGCCTGCTCTCCTCTCGATACCTCTAACAAAAGCGGCCTCCACCAGCTCGCTGAAAACGACATGGTCTTCGACCCCTCTACTATGGCTCTCAATGACGAAACCAAGCTCCACACCAATCATGCTTCTCACACTGTTGCAAACTTGGCTCATAAAAAGGCCACTCTTCCTTAGCCTACGAAGAAGCTCGTTATTAAGCTTGTTAAAGAGCCTTTTTTTTGTTTCGTTCCCCTCGAATTCTTATTATGATTTAGCAATGTCCCACCTAGGATTTGTATTAGAGTAAGAGGAGTCTAAAACAAAGGCAGAATTGAAACTATTTTTATTTCATTCATAAAAATTAATTGCAAGTACAATGACACTTTATATAATACTAAAACCATAACTGACTTTACTAAAAAACTGGAAGCACGATACATGATTACCACTAACTCAAACTGAAAAAACAACCAACCATTTTAAGTAAACGACCCTAAAACAACTATAACAAACTTATACTTTAAATGCCAATAAACACAAATGCTCTTAAATAATAGCTAAATTATTTTGAATCATTCTCAACACTCCCCCTTGATTCAAACTCACATACTCCTAGTTGAGATGTAAAAAACTGATGCTTAGCTTGCGAAAGCGACTTGGTGAAAACATCAGCAGTTTGCTTATTAGTTCCACAGAACTTCAGTTTAATCTTCCCATCTGCAACCAGCTTGTGTATGAAGTGGTGTTGTACATCTATGTGCTTTGTTCTTCCATGAAATGCCAGATTTTTCACCATTGCAATTGTGGACTTGTGATCATAATATATCACAGTAGCTTCATTACAGTCAAGATCAAAATCAACAAACAATTTTTGAAGCCACAAAGCTTGACGTGCTGCTGTAACAACTGCTATGTACTCCGCTTCAGAAGATGATAAAGCTATTGTGTCTTGTTTCTTTGAACTCCAAGTCACAGCTCCGGAACCAAGGCTAAACACATTACCAGATGTGCTTTTTCTATCATCTAAACACCCTGCCCAGTCGCTATCAATCTATCCAACCAACTTGAAGTCTGGCACTTTAGTATACCAGATTCCAAATTTTAATGTACCTGCAACATAACGGAGTATTCTTCGAGCTGCACCAAGATGCTGCCTAGTTGGATTATGCATATACCTTAACACTATGCTTACGGGATAAGCAATGTTAGGCCTTGTATGAGTAAGTTAGTTCAATCCTCCAACTAGACTTCTATAAGTTGTGCCATTAGCAGGTTCAGTTCCATCAACACGTTGCAACTTCTCATTAACATTCATGGGTGTTGCTGCAATTTCACAATTGGTCATGTGAAATCTCTTCAACAAATCAATGGCATACTTCTCTTGACACAAAAAATTCCATCCTCACTTTGCTTCACCTCAAGCCCAAGAAAATAACTCAACAGACCCAAGTCTGACATCTCAAATTCATTCATCATTTTAGACCTAAACTCATCAACCAAAGATTGAGATGAACCCATATAAATCATATCATCTACATAGAGACAAACGACAAGAAAATCTCCATTACCTCGCTTCTTGAAGTAGAGAGTGAGCTCATTATCACTTTTTGTGAATCCACTTGCTTGAAAGAAAAGATCAATTCTGCTATACCAAGCATGTGGAGCTTGTTTCAGTTCGTAAAGAGCTCTTCTCAGCTTGTAAACCTTGTCTTCTTGACCAACGATAGCATAACCTTCAGGTTGTGAAACATAAACCTCCTCTTCTAACTCACCGTTGAGAAATGTAGACTTCACATCGAACTGATACACTGGTAGTTGTAACTGAGCAGCCAAAGCAAGAAACATTCTCACTGTTTCAAATCGAGCAACAGGTGAGAAAGTCTCTTCATAATCTACCCCATGTTGTTGTGAGTATCCCTTAACAACAAGCCTTGCTTTGTGCTTCTGAATACTCCCATCAGAGTTGTACTTTGTGCGGAAGACCCACTTGAGCCCTATCACATTCTTGTCTGCTGGTTTATCAACAATCTCCCATGTTTCATTCCTTTCAATGGCCTCTAACTCAGCTTCCATTGCATCTTGCCATATTTTCTCTTCAGCTGCATCTTTATATGAGAGAGGATCTGAAACATAAAAGGCAAAGGTACAAGTATTGCACGCATCAGAATATTTGGGGTTTGGTTTTCGGATTCTTGTTGACCTTCGCAGTGGCACACTAGGTGACTCTTCAGGAGCTTCTGTTGAAATTCTGGTTGATGTTGCTGATAGATTATTGTTTGGTGATAGTGTGCTAATGCTTGAAGGACTGCTACATGTATTACTACTGGAGTTTTGAGTCAGGCTGCCTGGTTGTGTAGAATTTGGTGACAACGAGTTTTGCTCAGAATCTTTATGACCTGTAGGATCAGAAAGTAGTGCTTGTGGCTGCTTATCAGTACTCCATACCCACCTTTCTTCCTCATTGAACCTAACATCCATGCTCACAATAACCTTGCCATTCACCGGGTTATACAGCTTATATGCTTTGGATTCAGTACTATAGCCAATGAATATGTATCTTTCAGATTTGCTATCAAGCTTACGACGTAAATCAGATGGAACCAAAGCATAAGCTACACAACCAAAGACTTTCAAGTGTCGTACTTGAGGTTTCTTACCTCTCCATGCCTCAAAAGGTGTCAGGTTCATGACTGCTCTGGTTGGGGATATATTCAGCAAGTATACTGCAGTTGCAATAGCCTCGCCCCATTACTTATTCGGTAACTCTTTAGCTTGCAGCATACTCCGGGCCATTTTAACCACGGTTCTGTTTTTTCGCTCCACCACGCCATTTTGTTGAGGTGTGTAGGGTGTCGTTAACTTTTTGCGTATGCCATGCTCTTCACAATAACTAGAGAACTCATGGGACAAAAATTCACCGCCACGATCAGTCTAGAATGCCTTGATTTTCCTGTCACTTTGATTCTCCACCAACATCTTAAATTTCTTGAAATATTCACAGGCTTCATATTTCATTTTCAAGAAATACACCCAACTCATACGAGTGTAATCATTAGTGAACAACAGATAGTATCGATTTCCACCAATAGACTCTGTTTGCATTGACCCACACAAATCAACATGCACCAATTCCAGACAATGTGACGCCCTCCATGCCTTTCCAGAAGAAAAGGGTTGCTTACACTGTTTACCATACACACACGCTTCACAAAAGACATGTTCCCCTATTTTCGGCAATCCTACAACCATCTCATTTTTACCAAATACCTTTAAACTCTTCACATTCAAATGCCCAAATCGTAAATGCCACAACCTAGTTTTAGCATCTCCTTTAATAACTAAGGCATTACAAATATCATGTGACACATCAAGAGGGAACATTTTGTTTTGCGTCATTAAAACCACAACAATTATCTCACAGGTTTTCTTATCATTTATAGTGCAAGCATCATTCTCAAAGATAACATAATATCCAGTTCTTATCAATTGACCAACACTTAGCAGGTTATAAGCCAATGTAGGCACAAATTGCACATCATAAATGAGTTTAGTATCACCTTGCTCAGTTTTGAGGGCGACGGTACCTTTCCCTTCAACTTGGACAGTTTTATCATTACCGAGTCGCACTTCACTCTTCACTGACTCATCAAGATTTTTGAACAAGGACTTTGAGCGAGACATATGGTTCGAGCATCCATTATCAATGAACCATACACCATCAGCAACATTGGTAGCTTGAGAGTGATCCATGAATAACTTGGACTCTTCTTCGACCTTCTCTGCAAAGTTTGCCTTCTTGGCATCACTTTGCTTGCTCCAACATTCAACTTCCTTGTGCCTATATTTTTTACAATAGTGACATTGAATGGAGCTCTTGTTTGCACGCCCTTCATAAGATCGTCCTCTACCTCTACCACCTCTGCGACCTCGACCGCGAAAACCACCTCCACTATGTCCACGACCCCTTGAATATTTAGTCTTCCCTTTATAAGAAGACTCTCCTTTCACTTGAAATGCCTTCTCATCCACCTTACCACTAGGTTTACGCACCCTCACTTCATGAGCTAACAAAGAACTCATCAATTCGTCAAAGATGTAAGTGGACAAATCCTTTGACTCCTCAATAGCAGGAACAAGATAATCAAATGTTTCATTCAAACTCCTCAACACCTTACCCACAACTTGTT
>JANJEY010000798.1:0-11250 GCA_024703695.1 Erythroxylum cataractarum
ATACCATTATCATAAGGTGTGTACTTGAATGTCCTTCGGGTGTTCGGGTATTTGCCTTATGGTAGTGGGATGTTGCAGGAATGCTATTATATCTAGTCAATTAATGGTAAATTTTGATTTTAATGTTGAGTTTGAATCAGTTAGTTTAGGAAAATTGAAACTTATTACTACAATCCTAATATATTTCAGACAAACTGCTTGAATTATAAAAATGATTCTTTTTAAATCAATGATCAATGTTATTTTCAGTTGATTTATTTTGATTCCTTATTAATTTTAAAAAATTAGTTAATTAATAAACCCCCACTTTATTTTGTTAATTGAAATTAGTGTTTAGTTTTATTGGGATTTGGACCTGGATCTACGACTATTATAAAAAATAGAGAATTAGAATTAATTTTAAGGGCTTCAACAAATTGATCAAAATTTGGAGCAATTGTTGCAAAACTATTTTAGTTTCTTAGTTTCTTTCTGATTTTAAAGTTTACTTACAATCTCTTGTTTTATATGATTCACTCTTCTAAGACAGCTGAATTGTAATATAATCCAAAAATTGAGAAGTCAACGCGTCATTTAAGGAAAGAGACTATGCAAGGATGTAGTCATTCACCTCCAGAAGTGAAAGTTGAGATAGATTTAACAATCGGTGAAGAATTTAATTTTCAAGAAATTGAAGAAAAAATGGAAAATCCTAACACAAGATCGTTGTGGGAGTTAACAACACCAAACTTGAATCAATAACCTTTTGCATACAATTTCTAGATGTTCAGATAGATTTCGAATTGAAATCTAGTTTGATTCACTTACTCCCTATTTTTTGTGGTCTTGCTAGTGAAGATGTACATAAACACCTGAATGAATTTCATGTTGTCTGCTCTAGAATAATGCCATAAGGGATGATAGAAGAATAAATTAATCTCAGAGCCTTTCCATTCTCTTTAAAACATAAGGAAAAGGATTGGCTATATTATCTCCCCAGGGGTTCAATGACAACATGGAATGAGAAGAAAATATTAGAGAAGTTTGTTCCGAAATCATGAGCAATCAATATTAGAAAGGAGATATGTGGAATAAGACAATTCACCAAAGAAATAGTGTATGAATATTTGGAAAGGTTTAAGGAGTTATGTGCCAGTTACCTACACCATCAAATTCTTGGCCAACTTTTGATTTAGTACTTTTATGGTGGTTTATTGTCAATGGATCATAGTATTGTTAACATAGCTAGGGAAGGAGTTTTGGTAAATAAAACACTTGAAGCAACCAGAAAATTGATATCAGATATGTTTTCAATTGTTTGGGATAAGGATGGATGGAGTTATTAAGCACATTAATAAGGTAAATAACACAAACCTTGAGGATAAAATTTCATATTTAACTACTCTACTTCGTCAAGGGGTTGTAGGACAATTGCAATCGACACATGTGTGCATGATATGCTCATTCTTTTAACATCCTACGGATATATTCCCTATATTGCAACAAGACTCCCTTCAAGAAGCTAATGTAATAGACGGATTTCCTAGTCAACTTCAAAAAAAATATGACACCTTGTTCCAATTATTTTAATCCAGGATAGATAGATCATCCAAACTATAGCTATAGAAATCAAGGAGGGTAGAAAAGATACCAACCTCACAATTTCAATAGACAACTTCAATCTCCTGTATATGCTCAGTCTCAATCTTCAAATTCAGGTATGCCTTTGGATGAAATTGTTAAATTAGTTGTTACTAATACTCATCAATTTTAATAGGAAATAAGAGCAAGCCTTCAAAACTTAGGAAATCAAATCACTTAAATAGCCACCTCTATTAATAAATTGGAAATGCAAACATCAAGAAAATTACCTTCCTAAATAGTGGTGAATCTTATGGAGGATGTGAGTGTAATGACTTTGAGAAGTGGTAAGGAAATTCAATCTAGATCTTCCTTACCAATGGAGATAAAAAAGCACGATGAAGGAGAAAATAAAGATGAACCTCTAACTTAAGAATCAATAAAGGTAAAAGATGATTTATCTTTATTGATATTAACTAATGCCTATATACCACCTTTTTCGAGCAGGTTGGCTTGTTCAAAAAGAGAAGAATATGAAAGAGAGATCTTGGAAACCTTCAAAAAGGTGGAAATCAATATAACACTTTTAAAAGCCACCAAACGCATTCTAAAATATGCAAAATTCTTGAAAGAATTATGTGAAAAAAAAGAAGCTGAAGGATAAAGAGAGAATAATTTTGGGTAAAAATGTATCATCTATGAAAATAGAAAATTACCAAAAAAATGCAAAGTTCCAGGTATGTTTACATTTTATTTGTTATTGGTGATAAGAAAATTAAACATGCCATGCTAGTTTGTTGAGTAAAGGATTTAAAGGAAATCATAATATTAAACTAAAAAGTAAACGAAATTAATTGCGAGAAAAAATGAGCAAATTAATCTAAGTGGAAAACTCTTGAAAATCAATTTCACCAATTTAATCTCCTAAGCATGACTAAGGGAAAATGATTGGGTAGTCGTCTTACTAAAATTATCATTTTGGTTCTAAGATCAACTCGAATAATAAACTAAGTCTAACTTTCGTATTCAACAAGTTATCATCCAAATTAATTATGAAAAGTTGACTATTAATTACCACTTAAGTTAATATATTTCTAGTTCTTAACTTAAGCAACTACAGTTTCTCATTCTATATTAAACTTCTTCTCTCGATCCTTTGTTTAATACCAAAATGATGCAAAGTTTGATCATGCTATTACATCCATTCAGTTCAGAAACTATAGAAACACATAAGCTAACAACACAGTCCCTCAATCATGGATATTCGACTAAAATAGCTACATTAACCCTTAAGAAAAAGAGACCAACCCATCACGAATATCACAAGATTCATCATCATTAAACACTTCAATCCTATCTTTATCAGTATGAAGTATTTAAGCAGTAAACAAAGTAAAAACCTAAATGAACTATAAAGAGATAACAAATAACAATTGGCTAAGCTATGAAAGTAACAAGTTCAATAACAACAACAAATAGAGCAGCAGATGAACAAAATAAAAAAAAAAGGATTGGATGAGTGTGAAGGCGGTGGTCTTCTACCCATCTCAAGCTTCTCACATTAGCTCTCGACTTCTTCCTCATCTTGTTCTCACCCAGATGCTTCCACTGCCTTCCCCTCTTTGTTATGTTTCTCTCTTCTTCCCCTCAGTTGACTAGTCTCTGCTTCCTTTCTCTCTTCTCCGACTTCTTTCCCTCCATTTGCCTCAGGTGTTTGTTGAGTGAAGAATGAAGAATGAAGAATGGGAAAGATGTTATGGCTACCCTCCTCTCCTTTCTATTTGTAACCTTGTCTAGGTTTAGGTTTTTGTGCCCCTTCAACCTATAACTACCACATAATAAAACAGACGGGTTAAAGGAGCATAAGAATTTGCATGGGGGTGACTATGTTTGTCACCCTCGTGAGGGCTAGTCACCCGTGCAAGCTTATGCACAGTGGTGACACATTTATCACCACCTTATGCAAGTGGTGAATAATTTATTTATTTTTTCTCATGCAATGTTATGTGAACTTTAATTTTTCATACAAAATTCATAAAATAATCTAATCATCATGCATGCAATATTCATACCATTTTCATTCAATTTATCTCTCATTTAGATCAAATCACAAGAATTTGTAACCAAAATTAAGATATGAAGGCAATTAAAAACAATAGAAACTAGACACAACAGATATTGTGGATTCATTTGTGTAGGATATTGTAAGGAAAAAAGTTTATGATGAGTCAGAGTTTAATGCTAAACCACAAGTAAATGAGCAAGTTTATGAAACTTGTGAATTTGTTGAATCATTATCAGTGATGTTAATATATTCAAAAACTTTAAATGTTGAAATTACTATAACTCATAAGGAAATGTTAGTTTCTATTTTATAGGCTCCAAAGATAAAGTTGAAAGCCTTACCTAATCACCTAAATTTTGTCTACTAGAGTGAAGAAGAATCATTACCTATAATCATCTAAAAAAGGTTGACTATAGGGCAAGAAGAAGGGCTAGCAGCATTACTTCAGGAGTACAAAATCACAATTAAATAGAAGTTTGAGAAAAAAAAAGCCCTATCGAGCATAATGATGTTAAATAATTACATTTTTTGGGAGGAAACCCAAAATAAGATAGTTTTTATTAGTTTTGTTTTAGTTATATATAGTTTTCATTTGTTTTTTTTTAAGAAATTGGTTTTTTGGGTTAAGGTGGTAATGAATTTAAAATTTTCATAATACTAAATTTCATAAGGTGTGATTTGCCTTATGTAATTCAGTTGGTCGGATTATAGACTTAAAACTCCCAAATACTAAATCTCATAAGGTGAGATCAGGCTTTATGTGATTTAGCCTTTTGCATTAAAAACCTTACAATTCCATAATATTAAGACTTATAAGGCATGATCATGCCTTCTACATATTAGTAGTTTGTTTGGTTTTAAAGAAATTTGTAATTTTAAAAAATAAAAAATAAAAAACATATATTAAAATTTCAAAATAATAAATAATTTATAAATTAAAAATTGATATATATAAAGAAAAATCCTAATTTCTTATGTTTTTCTTAACAACCTTATAGCACCAAAACAACAACTAATCCACATCATATGACAAACTCTACCATGTCCATCGACACCATATTACATCTTTTTTTAGATGCCCACAACTCAAAGGAGTGTTTTACTTCCCATAACTCAAGGGAGTGTTTTACTCTGTGCTTTATTTTTGTTGATTATTTTTGTGGTATGTGAGCATCTTGTTCATAAATTGTGGACAATGTATGGTTTAGGTGTGAGGAAATGAACATAAAATTATGATGAACTATGTGATTTGTGCTTAAACTCATAAATCTTATGATCCATATATTTTTACTCCTAATGATAGCCTTATAATTTTTCTAATTGTTGTTTATAATCATTAAGTTATGATACATTTTTGGTTTAAGAAATAATGCATGAAAAAACAAGCATGATTAGTGTTTTTCGTTAAATTACTTGAAGTATCTCATTGGTTTTGTTGAATGAAAGTGCGCATGATTTGATGCATTTTGACACTTATGTGAGTTATGAGCCTAAGAGCATTCATCACATTTGTGCTCATATATTTCTTTTTGTTGTGTGTTATAAAAAAAGGCTTATATATGCTAGAACTTGCTTTTGAATACATGTTAAGACTATATTTTTTATGGATTTGTGTATAAAGATGATAAGGGCACTTAGGATAACCATTTTTGACCTAAACAAGCCTACCTTATTTTTTATTCGTAAAAACTAATTTAAGCCTTATCCTTTCTTTTCTTGCATATTAACCTTGTTACAAATCACCTTTACCATTCTTGTTGTTGATGTCCTTAATGATTTTGAGCCCCTAAATTGAAGGAATTGTTTAAAGCTTATTTGCATAGAATTTTTACTATTTTCATGAAAAGTAAATTAATCGATTCAAGTTACATTATTTTGATTTTTCACTTTTTATAGATTGGGGAAGAAGTATTAAAAAAACTCCTCTTGATGTTCTTATTGAAAAAAAAGAAAAACAAAAAGGTGAAAAAAAAGAGGTGATTGAAAAGGATGCTATTTGGACCAAGTGAGTTTTAAATTGATTTAAGTTGAAACTTATAAGGATAAGTTTAAATGATTATCTTCAATTTATTTAACCTAAATTTTTTTGACATACCTTATCTAAGCCACGTTATAACCTCAGATTGGCTACTTATACAATGGTGATGTAAGTTTCCTTTGGATCAAGAAAAAAGTGTACTTTAATGAAAAAATATAGGATAAATGAAGATATAAGATTATCTTTTACTTTGGATCCATCAAAAGCAGTTGTAACTTGACCATAGAAGTGGTAAGCATGGTTGATAATGAGAGATCAACCTCTGTTTAAAAATGAGAGTTTATTAGTGTAAGCTTCTAACTTAAATTTGGTAGTAACCCAATAATAAAAGCATTTATATTGTTCAAAAATTCATGGAGTACCTTCTATTTTTTTGAGCACTTTATCCCCTTACATTCCACGAAATAATAGATATAGGTGACAATATAATGAGTAACTATTGCCTTTGCCTTTGCCTTTGCCTTCATGCATGATCTTCTTCTTTTGTTAAGGATGAAATTTAGATCATTTTATTAAGACTCATTGGAGTTAGTGAAAATATTCTCCTTTATTCCACTACTTTAGGCTTTTCCTTAGAAGGTGAGAGGGTTTAGCAGTCTAATATATCAATTTGACATTGGCTATTATAGTGGAGAACTTCCTTTATAGACACTTATGTAACTAAGTTAGTTTGCTTTGAACTTCCATCTTCTCTTTGATAGTTAGGGGGATCTTGATTAGGTTGATTATAGTCAGTAACCTCATGACCATTTGATGAAGAGTTATTTTTAGGGGACTTTATTGTAATTGGAGGAATATTTTTTGTTTATCATTTTAGTTCATTGTTTGTTAGCTCTTTATAATCACCTCCACTAAATATTCTTATTATTAACTGCCATTATATTTTATGCTCCTCTAAAGTTAGCTTCCATTGTTAACTCATGTTAACTTTTTCTTCTTTAGTTCCACATTTACGTCTATCTTCATAATGGGTATAGAATTAAGGATATCTTTTTTAGTCTTTATCTATATCACAACCTTAGTATAGTTTATACATTTTATGCTAAAAATTGGCATCTACCCAGTGGTGTTCCAATATAACAAGCAATGTAACTTAATCTCATTGTGGAATAATACTTCAATTATGTGATGTCAAAGTTCACCCAAATGGGGGATATCATGTCATCTAATTTTCTCCATATTGAAATCTAGCCTCCATCTCTAAATAAAAATTGGTTTGCTATTGATTATCCATGGCCCCATGTTTAAAACATTGTTGACCATTTCTAGTGTGCTAAATCTAAAAAATGTACATCTATGCTAACTGATGAGTACATATTTCAAACCTTCCTACTACCAATTTGTAATGGAGAGGATAAGTTGGGGTCTTTGGAGGAGAAACTGAACCGAAGAATTTGACCATTTGAAGGCAGATGCTTTCAAGATGTTACTTAGTAGTGCCACCATTTTTCCTTTCTTCTGTATATATGGGGTAATAAAACTAGTTTCTACTTTAACGGAATACTTGCCTACTCTTTGTCTTTAAATAAAGCTAAATCCTGCTGTTATAAGGGGAGTTGAAGTTCAATTAGTCCTAGCTTAAGTGTAAAGAGTATAAATGGAATGCTAGTATTGAATTGTATAAGAGGAAGTGGTTCAGGAGAAAGAATGTTATTTCACAGCAAAGAGTTATTGAGAGTAGGGGATTTAGAGAGAGGAGGAAATGAAATTTCAGTCAATCCATTTTACCTAAATAAACTCCTTATTAACTAGTAACTTTTAAATTCTTTAGGCCAACAATACTTTGTTAACAACATTAAAAGGTTTATTGCTAAAGCCTCCTTCTAATTTGAGAGAGAAAATATCAAACCATTTAACCTTGGCTCTAATGGATTTATCTTCCTTTCCATTCCATGGAAAGTTTCTCTTTATTTTGTCTATGGTTTTGATTAGATTACTAGGTAGGTAAAGATGTGAAGATCAATATACATGCAGGTTGTTCGCAATAATAAGTTAAATTATCCTATTATAATTAAGGAATTTTTTTTCTAATTCGTAATCTTTTATGGGTAAGATCTAAAGGAGGCTGGCAATCCATATAGCTCAATATTTTATTAGTGATAGGTATACCTAGATATTTGAATGGGAGTTGGTATTGCTTGTAGCTTGTTATAAAAGAAATTTTATCCTTATCATTTTGGAGTTTGCCAAAAGATAGAAACTAATTATGATAGTATTAATGGAGAGACCTATAATGAGTTTGAATTTAGTATAGTATTACGGAGAGACTTATAAGGAGTTTGAACTCAGGGAGAGTGTTTGCTAAAAATTTGATTAAGGCTAGAGTGGTTGTATAAAACAATAGCAAATCATATGCAAATTATAAATTAGAAATTCTAATTTTGTCATATTTATTGTGGAATTCGAATTTAATCTTCTTGGAAATATTATTAGTAATAAGCCTTGTCAAAGCTTCAGTGTATATGGTGAAGAGATAAAAGGATAAATGGTCATCTTATCTTAAAAATTTAGCTACCTTAAGGTTTTGGTAAGCTTCCAATTGATTAGGATACTATAAGTTTGGGTGGATATTCATTTTAATGAATTCATCAAGAAAACCCTAAACTCTAAGAATAATGAGAAAGAACCCCTAGTTTGTAGTGTCAATCTTATGTATATTGATCTTCATTGCTCAACTCTTGATGCCTTTTTACTTATGTTAGTTTTTGAATAAGTCTTTTACTATTAGGGTGTTATATCCTATTCTTCTACTGGTTATATAGACATTTCAAAAAGGTTAATGATTTTCTTCAAGATAAGCTTTAGTCTAGTAGAAATGATCTTTGAGATGACTTTATAAACTATACTGCAAAATGAAATTTGTCTAATTCACTTAGAGTTGAAGCATTAAGGATATAGGGAATTAAGCATATATATGTCATGTTCCTCTTTAGAGATAGTTTTCAGCTTTGATAGAATTTAACAACTGATCTATAATGCTTTCTCCTATGATGTTTGTAACACCCCACTCCCACATGACCCAAACCCGACATCGATGGTGATATCTGAGTCCGTGTCCTGCGAGGGTGACGTGCTACATCACTCAGTCAAAACTCAGTATAAATTTTTTTGAAAAAACAAATATACACTATGCAGAAATCAATTAACATGCACAATCACCAGTAAGTACAATGACCATGGGGGCTCTTTTCATAAATACAATTAAATTCAGTCCGTTGACTTTACAAATTGACCTAATCATTTGTACAAGAATTCAGCAAATATAATTTTTTTTACAGAATTTATCAGACACTAATGCAGACGTGAACTGATCCCGATCTCTTCTCTCACTCACAGGCGGTTGCTATACGCCCGTTGCCTAACGGGGTATTCTTTTGTGTCCTAAAAAATATTTGCAAATTTTGGGTGAGTTTTGCGAACTCAGTGAGTGACCATCATCTATGGCTCACCCAGACAAAGAACACAATATTCACACACCTCACTTTATTTTATAGTGCTCATTCAAAATATTTCACATTCACTTGTTTACAGAATTGAACATTCATATTATTCATATTTGATATTTCTATTATGCAGATGTAATGCATATGAGACTCATTTTTTATTTTTTATTTTTGTTGTGATCGAGTGCCTAAACTATCCTATGTAGGGCTCATTAATAACTGAACCTTATCCATTTGGAGGATACAGGGCTCATTAAACGTTGAGCCGGAGGCTCTGAATCACTTATGAGCTCGAAGCTCATTTCTACTCGTTGAGCTTAAAGCTCTGATCGGTGGTGACTCCGGTCACAACAGCCCTTATATTTCATAAACTTATGCCATGCAATGCATCAGTCACATCTACTCACTTTCACACGTCATCGGACAGTAGTCCGACATCAAAACACATTTATTTTACATAAGCATAAGGCATTTTGCCTTTCACTCAATCAAATATATGTAAACTACATGAAATTCCCATGTAACACTTTCCAATTTATTACAGTGTTATGACCGAGCGCCGACCGAGCGCCAGAACTGTCCCATTATAGGCACATTAATCGCTAAGCTCGAGGCTCTAAATCACTGCAGGGCTCAAGGCCTGAGTATAATCGTTAAGATTTTAGCTCTCGGAGGCTGCTCCGGTCACAACTGTCATTTTCTGGTTATGCATTCATGAATGAAATGCATAAGCCGCAAATAATCACTTTATTATGCACGTATGCATATGTCACAATCAATCAGCCTATGAATGCCACAATCAACATTTACGTATCACAATTAATCACATGTATCCTAATTAATCACACAATAGGCATATAGGTCACAAATTCACATACAAGTAGCACTTCTATAACCAACTCCCTAGTACACAGTCATCGAACCTTTTGTCCGGAATTCACAATCATAGCAAATCTCAAACCCACCATTATTCACCACATTCAGCAATCAATTTATACAAAATAAAACAAAATAGAATAAAGGGTGAAATGAGACCATCTCGGTCTACTTACAATACGCTCCGGATTAGCATTGCTTTCAAATTCTGGAAACGCCAGATTGCGAACTCTAAGCCTGCACAAGCCATTTGTTCAATACGTTGCACACACATTAATACTTTGCACAATTAAAATCATTGATGCACATATATGTACGATGCATGTTCACGACTATCCCGGTATCAATATATGAATTTTATCTCAAAAACCACTCCAATTTCACAGCTCACATATGTCTAGGGTTTAGTCGCATTAAAATTTTTAAACTCGCAATTTATGCTTATTGTAATTTTTTCTAAACCATACTTTCGGGTCTGCTATTCCTGATTAATGAGATCGTCCATATAAGTTAACCTAGGCAACCTGTCCTTTTAGAAAAATTCCTCTATACTTTAGGAATCCGTTCACTCAATTTGGACCTCTATAGGTCCAATTATTGTTAAAACACGGACCAGCAAAATAATTACCCAGTCCTCTCACTTGATCTAATCAATTCACGTCAATTTCATCTCCACAAATTCTCAATTTTACATAGAAATGAAATTAAATATTTCACTAATCCGATGCCTCGAGAATCAGGTCAATCGGAGGTCAGATGAAAAAGTTATACACAAAAGAGGCAATTGGTTTCCAAATAATTAACAAAAATAATAAACTAATTAAAAAATAAAAAAGAAGGAAAATGGGCTGAGTGCGGCGTCTCGCCCTCGCGACCTCGCGAGGGCAAGGATGCAAAGGCGAGGAGATGCGAGCTTCCGCCTATTTCCATTTTTAAAAAAAACCACTTAATCTCCCATTCTTTTTCTCCAATGCCTAACTTTTCACACAAGTATCCAAAATTCACAAAGAAGGTCTCATCAAAAAGATCACAAAAAACCCTACAAGTTCCATGAAGGACTCATAAACCAATTTCACCCTTAAGGGTGTCAAAAATGCAATTAAAGTTTCAGCCTAATCCCATATTTTCCAAAACAGTACAACATTCTTCCAAAAATCATATCTTCCCATTCCCTTTGAAAAAATTCCAAGCTTTATATCAAAAGAAATATCAGAACATATTATACAACTTTCATGAACAACTTGAAAGCAAATTCAACCTCTAAATGG
>JANJEY010000918.1:0-11240 GCA_024703695.1 Erythroxylum cataractarum
CAAGTTATAAACTGAAGGACAATAGTAAGTCAATATGGCTAAAAAAAATTCAGGGTTCAAGGGTAGAATAATGAAATAGGAGTGGATGATATGGTTAGTATAGTTTTAAGTGGAGCATGGGAAGTAATATTGAAACAACTGAGAAGAAAAGGTTATTGAAACAACTGAGAAGAAAATTGCAAAATGCAACAATGAGGAGAAAGTGATAGAATGGGAAGATAAGTTTAGAATAAAACTAATTCATTAAGGTCTATGAGGGTTTAAGAAAATGAAAAAGATGATATGAATAGTATTTAGTCATGAGAAACATACCTAAAACAAATAAGAAAAAAAAATTAAAAAATTAACATAAATAATAGTAGTTCCCTAGAAACAATGTCAAAAGCTTGATCTACTATTTTAATCAACAAGTGCATAGAATTAATCATAGATGGTTAAATAAAATTAGAGATATTATAGAGTATCAATCCCAAAAAGATCTAATAATAATTCAATTAATCTTAATTAAACAAACAAACTAAATAAAACTAAAGATAGCAGGTTAAAGATAATTAAACTAATAGCTAATGAATACAAAACAAATAATCTAATGAAATAAATCAATAAAATAAATATTAAGGATTTAATGTTCACTTATATAAATATCCATTTATTATATATAATTGATTATTTGGATTGAAACAACAATTAATATAATATATCTATCCCTACTATCAATATATACAGATACATCTACTATGTATCTACCATCTTTTGATGAGCAATTTAACTTAACCAAACTTATTAAACATAATTAATCTATATAGTTATCACTAAAGTATAAGATAACATCATTCTCTATTACTAAAATGTTTATTCTCTTAGTTTATAGAACATAAATCACCTCTCAATTCATTTTTTTAAGTAATTCAATAATGAAAAAAAATACAACCATTTAAAGACCAGAAGTAAATTAATACACAAGATATAATGGATCAAGGACTCCTAGTTAAAAATTAGATCAGTAGTTTGACTCTAGTAACCATCTCTTCTTCATATTTATGGAGATTTCATTAGTTATTTCTCTTGGTAATAATTTAATTATACACTGGAGAATAATGATCTAGTAAATATGTTCCTTGCTTCTTGCCTCCCTCCTGAAAAGTCTATTAAATAATTTACTTCCAGAGGTTATATACCTTTGCTACCAAGCTAATTTTATAACTTTGTAGTCAACCTTACATGCCATCCTTGTAGATGATACCCAATTTAACATTTCATGCCATGTATGGACTGCCTTCTAGGTGTTGAGTATTCCATATTCCTCCAAATAGTTTGAATATATTTGCACTTAACCATAACGTGGTCCATTGTTTCAAAGTGGTCATAGTATAGTTTACAATGTTTTGAGGGGATAGTAAACATAATTATATCATTTCTTGTTAGTCTCCAAACTATCCTTAGCCATAAGATGAATGTGCATGAGGGGCTGACATCAAAATCCCAGACTAGGTTTCTCCACTTTATGTTACCAAGTGTTCCCTTTTATAGGAAGGTTCTGCATTTTTTAAAGTTAAATACCTTTTCTCCATTGGCACTGTAGTAAATTTGATCCTGGTTTGAGTTTTGGTAAGATGGTAGGTATGTCATTATTTCCACCCCTCTACTGTAGTGATAAGGCCATCTTCATTGCTTATTTCTAATGAGCTTACTTACCTATGTACTAATATTGATGACAAGTTCAATTTTGTACAAAAGATCTCCATTATGCCAATTTTTAAACAAGAACAGTGTTGATTCTCCATTCCTAATTTTTTGAATTATCAAAAGGTGCATCAATTACCTAGTTCCTAAGATCTTCGTCAGAGTCTATGGCATAATTTGATTATTTTTTATCTCCTTTAGCATGCCATTGGGAAGTATGAGGTAGTCGATCCAGTAAGTTGCCATATTGTTCAAGATAGTTTGGACCAATTTGAGCTTGCCCTCCTGAATGAGGTACTTATTACACTAGTAATTAATTTTCCTATTGAAGGAATCCATCAAAGAGCTCTAGTCAATTGCACTGACTCCAATGTACATGATAAGTAGTCTAGCTTATTTTAGTAATATTTCCACTACTTTAGAGGTGCTTCCTATTTAGGGTTAGCTGAGAGGTGTAAACAACTTTTTTAAGGTTATACTATAACCTTAACACTCTTTTAAACTCCTCCATTATTTGCATTAGAAGGTTTATATAATGGTTTTTAACCCTACAATATATAATAGTATGTCATCTAAAAAAACAAGATAGAGGAGTTTTATACCTTTTATCTATAATATAATTGGAATTTAGTGTTGTTTGCTATGTTCCTTACTAGAGAAGTTGAAGGAACCTCTAAGGATAGGAAAAATAGGTAAGAGAAAAGGGGGTCTCCTTGATTTAGGCCTTTTATAGCACTTATCAGGTTGGTTGGTTCACAATTCACCAAGATATCAAAGGAAGTTATAGAAACGTACTCCTTAATCCATTCTGTGAACTTTGATGGGTATCATACTACTTGTAGTGCTCTTGAGATGAAACTCCGACTAACTTAATCATAAGCCTTTGCTAGTTCTATTTTAATAGTGCAACTTTTCATAGAAGGCTTTGTATTTTTTTCCTTCAAAAAGCTTTTGTGAAAGAAGTATATTGTTGCACACTGATCTCCCACCTATAAAAACATTTTGGGTTAGAATGACAATCTTTCTCACATTAGATTTCAGTCTATTTGCTTTTTTTATGATTTTGTACAAGACATTGTAGCATGTTATTGGTGTAAAATCCTATATTCTACATGAATTATCTTGCTTTGGAATGAGACTAATATAAGTTTTGTTCCACTCTTTTAGGATAACCCTTTTTTTAAAGAATTACTTTATCATAATAACTATCTTTTCTCCTAAGAAATCACAACTTATCTAAAAGAATCTCCCATTAAATTCATCTAGCCCTAGGGATTTGTCAAGGTGTATAGAAAAACAAACCTTATTTTATTTCCTCTCTTGTTACCTCTTTAATGATTTCTTACCTTTCTTGGTCTAAAATTTGTTTGATCATTTCACACTACAAGAAATAGGGCATTTAGAGACAGAAATTCCCAATGGAAAACCTTTGCATTCTGTCGGTAATATAAAACAACGATGGAAATTACCGATAGCCAACGACGTTGTTAAAACAACCGTAGGTAAATTTACCGACGGATCTAAATATTTCGTTGGTAAATTTACTAAGAGATTCCATCAGTAAATATTGATCATTTTACTGATGAAAAATTAAATTCCGTCATTAAATAAAATTACATTTAAAAAAAATGTCTCCATCATCGTTGACAAGGTGTTCTTCAAGACTCTTCATTTTATCTTCAACAGAACTAGTCACAAATTTCTCAACCTCTTTGAACATAACCAACCATCTTTTCAACAACAACTCTCTCTTGAAGCCTCCACAAGGGACCACAGCCTCCTCTAGTCTGTTCACTGTTTGCTTAATGTTTTTATAGCTCTGATTCTCCTTAAACGCAATTGAAACTAAAACCACCAAACAAAAAGTACCTAATGATTGTACATTTCCCTCAAAATAAATCAAGCAAAAAAATCTTCTATAGCCTTAATAGACTTACAAGAATTATACCAGAAGCAAAATTCCAGATCAAAGAAATGCCTATAAATGAACATAGAGATGAGGAGAGTTGAAGACGCGAACTAACCAGGATTCAGTAAAGTATTCAGAGAACTTCCCTTTACTGGATCTTATGGGCTTTCTTCAACAATCCTCATTTCTTCTTCAACAACAAAAAGAATTCAACACATAAATCAATACTATATATGGCAATCAAAAACACACCAAGAAAGAGTAATAATGAAACAGGAGAAATAAAAAGCAAGAAAGAAACAAACTTTAGTTCTAGAGGAACTCACCTGACAGAAGAGGAAGTCACCGAAGGAGGAAGAAGACCGAAGAGCACCGAAGAAGAAACAAAAAAGAAGAACCAAAGGAGGCGAAGGGGTGGGCGTTCGGGTATTTTAAACGTGATTTAGCGACGGAATTTTTTGTCGCTAATTTTCATCAAAAATTTTAAATTTTATTATGTTGCCTTTAATTCCTGTTTTATTTACTAATAGTAATGATTCAATCGGTATACTTCCTTCCATAATAATTTCAGTGTAATTACCGGAGAAAAAAAAACAAGAAAGAAACAAACTTTAGTTCTAGAGGAACTCACCTAACAGAAGAGGAAGTCACCAGAGGAGGAAGAAGATCGAAGAGGGCCAAAGAAGAAATGAAAAAGATGAACCAGAGGGGCGTTTGGGTGTTTTAAACGTGATTTACCAACGGAATTTATTTCACTAATTTCCATTGGAAATTTTAAATTTTTTATGTCGCCTTTAATTCCTGCTTTATTTACTAACGGTAATGGTTCCATCTGTATACTTCCCTCCATAATAATTTCAGTGTAATTACCGATGAAAATTTTTTCCCTCTCTAAAGTTCGTCGCTAATTTTTTCAAGACGGTTTCCCTCCATTTTTAGCGACAGAAATTAGAACTGTTGCTAAACAATTTTTTCACGTCGATTTTAGCAGCAGAAATAGATTTTCCATCGCTAATTTCAGTGTAATTATCGTCAAAAACTTTTACCGTCCCTAAAGTCTGGCACTAATTTTACCAGGATGGTTTCCCTCCATTTTTAAAGACAGAAATTATAATCATTGCTAAACAAATTTTTTCACGTCAATTTTAGCTACGAAAATCAGGTTTCTGTCGCTAATTTGCTACACTATATTTTTCGTCAGTAATTTTTTATCGGTAATTTCTACTTTTCTTGTAGTGTCAGTACCCCTTTAGGTATTACCTGCACCTCCATATCTTTCCTAAACTATTTATTGAAGAATTATTATGCAATTCTTTTCTTATTCTCCCAGTATAAAAAGCATTGCCTTGTCTTATCTTCTAATTGCTTTATGCAATTTTTGTTTCTTCTTGCTTTAATGGAGTTTATATAGTAGCTAGAGGTCTATCTCAACTGGGTGTTAATGATTTCTAAGGATTTAGGCTAGCTTCTTCCTTCCTAAGCTCCTAATCCTAGTCCTACCATTATTCTTTTTTGGCACTTCAACAGTTCCTCTAAAGTCTTATTCTTTTCATCTTGGCTTGCGTTTGTGTTTCCCCTATTAAGCTTTGTTAGGTTATCCCTCACTGCCTTAAGTTTTTGGTAGAGTTTGAATCCAATAGAACCTTCCACCTTCTTCTTCATTCCTTCCCTTAAAGATTTTTTGAACTTAGGATGTTATATTAAGTGATTAAACACTCTAAAGGGGGATCTTCTCTTTTCCACTTAGATGCTCAAGTTTATCACTATTATTTAATGATTTGCACTTTTCCCTTATTTGCATCATAATCAATTCACCCATTCTATACAACTTTAGAAGGAAAGAATAACATTAATTACTTTGGCAAACAAATGATTTTCCTCTTTGATAACTTCTTTTCTTTTCTTTTCTTTTCTTTTTCTATTTTTATTTTTCCTTTTTATTTATAAATACAAAAAATTTAAAAACTTCATCAACGATGGAATTCATTGATAAGAGATAAAAATCACATCCCATTAATTATAACTAACATGAATATATGTTCACCCCCACACTTATTCTCTTGTGCATCCATAAACATCAATAATCATAAATTCTCCACTAGCTTTTGTTACGTTAAGGGATCATAATGTGGTTATCATAAATAAAAGGCTAATAAAACTTAAAGGGTCTTAATGAAAAGAAAAATCATATCATTAGTTAAATTATTTGGCTAATGTAACTTACAAAATAAAAATGCCTAATTCATTTTCATATTAATTCATATTATAAAATTATGGTCTCGAATAGAAAATGAGGGCAAATTCATAATGAGCATGTCATAAAAGCCACACATAAACAAAAGATAATGAGACTAATATAGATATGTTAGTCTAAAAGGCTCAAAATATCATTGACTTAGGTCTACACACTAGCCACTACTTTCTAAAGAAAACAAATATTGACCAATAATCTTAGTAAGAAATACATGCCTAAGTAGTCATAAAATTTTACTCCCTAATTTTAACTATATAATCGTAGAAGCAATAGAAAAAGAGAGAATGTTTTTAACATGCAAAAAAAAAAATTAAAACACGTAAGAAACAAACTTTAAAACATACATTACAAACAAGATTCCTACCCCCAAACTTAGAACTTATATTGTCCCCAATGTAACATTAAATGTAAGAAATGAAACATTTATCAAAAACAACAAATGTTAAAATGTAAAGGAAAAGGAAAAGGAACAAACTCCCTTTGGATTTCCTGCCAGGCAGTGCCTTTGTTTATTGTTGTTGGCTTGACTTATGTTTTCCTCATCAAGTGGTAAAATTTTAATCTCTAAGGATCATAGCTTTTGCATTCTCCACTTGAAATTCTTTAAGGTAAGACTTTAATTGATGACCAATCATATTCAGTGTCTTCCATATTTTTTGAATCTTAATATCTACACTAGTATAAGGAGGGACATTAGTAACCATAAAAGGATCGACCTAATAAAGACGTAATTTATAGGGAAAAAGTTTATATCTAGAATAATAAAGAAGCATCTTTGACCAACAATAAAGATTTTTCTAGAGACATTAAAAACTTTAGTCTTCTCCTTAATTGAAACTACTTTTAGTATTATTTATACCTTTCTGCTCAAAATCCTCTTATGTTAAAGGGTCAATCACATTAATTCTAAAAATATAATGATCATTTGGGGGTACTTCATAAAATGAAAATATTGAAATGAGAAATTTCCCCATCAAATTTCATTATGAAGGTACGCTCACGAACATCTATCTTAGTGTAGGTAGTGTTAAGGGATGATCTGCCCAAGGTACGGGATTATAAGTAAGTTTCATCATTCATATATATTACATAAAAATTTGCATAAACACTAATTCATTTACCTACACCAAAAATGATCAATCACCCCATTTAGATAAGCATTAGTATAATTACCCAATTGTATGATAATACTAGTTTCTTTTAATAGGCTTAAATTTAAAGAAGAATAAATGGATCAAAGCATAACATTACTTAATGAACCTAAATCTAACATTGCCTATTTAATAATAGTGTTACCAATTTTACAAGGAATGGTAAACATACATGGGTCCTTACATTTAAAAGGTATTTTCTTTTTAAAGACTACAAGAATAGTTTCAATCATCCTAATCATTTCATTACCTCTTAACTTTCGCTTATTAGTACATAATTTATTAAGAAATTTTGCATATCTCAGTACTTGCTTGATTGCATGTAACACTAGTATATTCACCTCAACCATTTGAAAAGTCTCCTAAATCTCCTAAACCCTATCCTCCTTGTTTTACTTTGCTAACCTACTAGGGAAAGGGAAAGGGCTAGTCTTAACAACAATTAGGGATTAGGGATTCAACATTTACCTTTAAACTAGATGATATATCCCTTTCTCCTTTAAGATCCTTCTTAAGTTCTTCTTCACTAACCATCATTTGCGTACTCCTCTCAAGATCCTGAAGCTTCCTAACACTCCTTAAGTTGATTCTATTAACATTCTTCATAATTATCTCAGTTTATGAAGTCAATTTAAACTATTAATAGCAATTTCCATCTAGCTCATCTGGTTCTCTAAATTCTAAAGGTAAGTCTTAGTCTCCTAGAATTTAGATATTCTCTTTTATAGAAACTACTTTACATCTTACTAGAGACGTAAAGTGCTAGTGGCAGGAGGCTTAACCATATATTCTAATGACATATTTCAGGTAGAGGTGGAGGCCTATTATCTATGTTGAAATTTTTGTTCACCTTATGGCCTATGTGAGAAGTAATGCTACTAGTTATTCCCTTATAACTCAGGTTCAGATGATCTCTTCAACCTTGGTTATACACTTGGGAATATGGGTTGTATTAAAGGGAGAATTTTCCCTTAAAACATTGACGTACTCTATTTTTTCATCTTGCAGAGTTAGACACACTTCTCGTGGATGATTTGCATTTGAATATATCCCATAGACTTTTATGTTTGCTTTCCCTATAGTAATTTGTCTGAAGAAGGATTTTAGTTCATCTAAACAATGTTTTATAGATAAACTGTTTATATCATTTATCTAAAAAACATCATTATTAATTCCCAATTATTGAGTGTTTGATACCATATGCTTGATTAAAGTGTTGGCCTTTTTACATAGTTCTCCATCACTTACTGCATCTACTAAGCTTTTATCTATAGGCAATAATCCTTCATAGAAGTATTGGATAAGGATTTGCTCCATGATATTATGATGAAGGCTACTAGCACGCAACTTCTTGAAGTATTCCCAATACTCATAAAGGGATTCTATATGTTGTTGCTTTATCTCACAAATATCTTTCCTTATGATTGATTTCTTTGATGCCAAAAAGTTCTTCTCCAAAATAGCCTCTTCATTTTGATCTATGTGCTTACAGTCCTTGTAGGAAAATCAAAACTTCAATGCTTTATTGCATCCTTTAGTCAAAATGGAAAGGCTCTCAACATAATATGCTCATTTGTTCCCCTTAGAGGTTTCATACTAAGACAGATCATTTCAAGCTCCTTAAGATGTGTATGAACATCCTCACCTATAAGACCATAAAAATTAGGCAAAATATGTATCAATCCATACTTAAAATTAAATTTAATATGTTCAATAAAATTTGAAGAAGTAGTGCATAAACATCTTTGAGTCAAGTATGGTGCAACCATCTCTCTTAGAGTTCTCAAATTGGTCATGGCTTCCTCAAGTTCAATTCCTTATTGTATTATTGGAATTTTTTGTTTCCCAATGTAACATTTATAGTTTCCTTTCAATATGAGGATTAAATTGTACAAGGTCTTGATAAGGATATCTCATCATTATCATACAGAAACACTAACAAAAATAAAAGGATAAAAATAACTATAAAAACTAAATATACTAATATATATATATACAGAACATCAATTAATATAAAAATTAAAACTAAATCACCTAACTCCTCGACAATAGTGCTAAAATTCTAGATGCATATCGAACACACTAGAAAATAGAACCTAACTCTGCACAACTAAATTTGTAGTTGTGGTGAGCAAGGATCGGATCCACAAAGAGTGTGTACTTAGTTCTTTTAATGAATAAACTAGTGTTTAGAATTTTAGGTGGTGTTTGGTTAGATTTGATTAACAAAATAAAATAAAAAAAATATTCAAGGTAAATCAAATCAAACAGTACAAAATTACTATAATTAATTAATAGGTTTTAAATACAAATCATGGTTCCATCTCAACCTTAACATGAATGTGCACAATCAATCTTCATATTGTTCTTGAACCTCTCATTGAAAATAATAACTGTAGTTTTCCCCTAGGTTATATCTAATTAAAAATAAACTATTTATTTAAGTCTAGCTACCAGATAATCTTGAATAAACTCTTTAGATTTGGTTTAAAAATCGCATTATGTAATGGGAAAATTGGTTATCCTAGGCAACAAGCACATAAGCTTAGGTCATTTAACCTATCCTAGTTTATCCCTAATGATGTGCAACCATTAAATAAGTGAGTCAAAGTTACAATGATTACATATTACAATCTAGATTATGACATTAAGTTCATACCTCAATAATCTATTTGAAGTATCTGAATCATTCATACATAAATCCTAAAACATTAATCAGATAACAATATATTCAATTCCAAAAGAGAGTTAAGAAAAACATCACTAGATTATACTAAAAATTAGGGTTGTGTCGCAATACACCATTAGCTACACAATATGTAAGTGGTTGTGAGTGTCATTTCTCTTAGAATTTATGTACATATATGTTCACAATAAGTTGCATGGTCACCTACACAGTCGTGTAACTCCACACACAGTTGTGTATGTTGCAAAGGTGTTTAAAACTACATTTTTGTGCTCCTACACGGTTCTATACACAATTATGTAAGTTGTAATATGATATGTTCTTAGTTGTTTCTATATTCAATTTTTAAAACTTAATGATTATTGTTGTGAAATGTTTTAGATACTCATTTTAGTTCAAATTTGATTGTAGGTATTTTGGAAAAATAAAAGATAAAATGAGTTAAGAGCATAATCACTGAGCCAACATTTTGTTGTTCAAACTTAATTGCACTTATGGAAAAACAAGGAGATGGATTAAGGTGAGGATTTGATAAGAAATCACAAGAAGAATAACAATTCAACAAAACCTGGGAGATATATGGCCATGTATATACTTATACAGATGTGTATACATTCGGAAGATAAATTTTAGCTTACATTGTTGGATAGACAACCATTAGTTAAGAAATCACAAGAAGAATAACAATTTAACAAAACTTGGGAGATATATGGTTGTGTATATACTTATACGAATGTGTATGCATTCGGAAGATAAATTTTAGCTTACACGGTTGGATACATGATAAGTTTCACATTTTTTGACTTATTGCGTAGATTGATCTATTTTCCTTATCGGTAGCACGACTGTCTGATTAAATCTAGAGAACTTATTCTAGGTTGTTTAATAGTTAGGTTTAGTTAAAAAGCTTGTTTTAATTAAACACAATAAGATTAACAGATTTTGTTGTTAATCCACGATCAATAATTCTAAGAGATGTGTGAAAAAAAAAGACAATGAAGTATGTTTAATTGCATATAGGGTAAGATTTAACTAAGATTCGGATCATAAATGTATTCATCACTTTCATTATTTTTAACTGTTTTCTTTAATCTACCTGCGTTATTTTAATTTCATTTTATTTTGTTAATCAAAACCAAACTAAACCCCCTTAAGCTAAACAATAATTTCTCTCATTGCAAAAACTTTACATACACTCTCTATGGGATCAACCTAGAATCATCACTAACTATAGTTTTAAGTTTAGTTTGTGTTAATAACCAATATCAATTTTAGCGTTGCTGCTGGGGAGTGTGGTGCTTTAATTTTTTGCTTTTAATTTCAATTGGTGTTATATATATATATATATATATATATATATATGTTTATAATTATTTCTTTTATTTATTTCTTAATTTTTACACGTTTGATATTTTTGGTGTAGGGTGGTAACAAGATCTCTGCTTATAGAACCTCTTTAATTTGTTCTGGAGATCGAAAGTGTTGGATCGGAAAAAGAAAACATGTTTTGTTTGAAAAAACGGTAGATTTCAAAACTTTTAAGAAATCATTACTTGC
>JANJEY010000984.1:0-11233 GCA_024703695.1 Erythroxylum cataractarum
TGTAACTGAAGAAGATAAAGTTACATGTAAATACACTTGCTTTCCAGGGCACTATATTTACATAACTCCAACAAAAAGCACTTTGACAGTTTTCAATTCACATTGATTATATGCGTATATATATATGTAGAGAATGTAAATTAATATATTTATTTATATCTATACACATGTTAGAGAGAATCAATATTTTGATTGATCTTAACATACTTGAACTTAGTCATTTTGTTTTTCATATCTACACAATATGTTTACAAACAATACTAGACATATATATTTTTATTTATATAAAGTTTAAAAGCAATTGATCTTTTTATTAATCCTAATGTATTGATGTTCAAAAGACTATAAAAGTCTGAATATGTTTTAGTCTCTGCTAGATTAAGCTTATGTGTGTATGACTTGTAGAACAAAAGAAACCTGAGAATATTTTCGCAAAATCATATAAAAGCAGAAGTTCTAATCCTAAAGCTAAGGAATTAGATAAGAATGACATTTTTACTAAGAGGAAGCCATGTTAAAATGTCTGAGGGAATGAAGAATTCCTGAAAATATAAAAAATTATAGTCTTAACTATGCAAAAAAGGACTCAAAGTAGTAGAGAACAAATGAAGCGCTAGGAGTCAAACACCAAACAATTATTTGTTGATGATTAAGGAGCCTTATATATTAGCCAAGTTAAAATGTTCAACAATTGTAAGATGTTATTAAAGTCTGTATCTAGATAAAATCAATTTAATGACATTTTACTTTTATTCTTTCATAAAAAATAAAGTAAAAAGAAATTATAATACCTAATATATTTATAAGAAATTAATCATTTCTTTAATAAGTATATTTTATGAAAAGGCTATTATAACTATTTTCACATTTTTACTAAAAAAGAAAATTTGATTTTAGACTTACAAAATTCTAAAAATTATAACAATTAGAACATCATATAAAAGTCAAAAACTTTAAAATCCATTCAAAAAAGTGCAATTTACTTCAAATAACACCTTCACATACTTTAAAAATTGTTATAATTTAAAGACTTAGTATAGGTGCTAGAACTAAGAACAAAGCATTGTTAACAACTAGTTATAGCATATTGTCAACAACTATTGCACATTGGTCGAATAACATACATTAAAAAACTAGATATTGTAAACATTGGTAGACCATTACAACACGTGTTAAAAATGTACCTAAAAATATTGTTTTCAACATTTTCAAATTATCAAACTTATTTTTCTTAATGAAATTTTTGACTCAAACACTTCTTAAAATGTACCCTAAAGAATGAATGTTTTAAAGTTCAATAAGGTTTTCTTTGTAATCAAAATTTTGAATCCTCCTAAAGATTGAAAATACTTATATATTGAGTTAAAATGATGATATACTTACGCATGATAAGACTCTAAAGTATCAAAGGAACCAATAGGTAAATACAATGATCAATACATTTGTATTTATAAATTATTATACTTTGATCTTCCTTGGTCTTGGTTATATCCTTCAATTAAATGAATTGAATTCTAACTTTTTTAATTTTCTTTATGATATTGTTTTAGTTTATTTATGAGTGAAATAACTTTCACATTAGTTTCATCCGGAAACAAGTTCATTAATAATGCTTATGCTTTGTTATTATCAAAACATAAATTGGAACCCTCTTTAACTTAAAAATCACCTATGATTTGATTCAAAGGATGATTCTTCTTGAATTTTCAATCCATTAGAAACTTCTTATCCTTTTTAGTTCCCTTATTTGATCTAAAAATTTGCTCTTATGATGTTCTCATTGATCATTCTTGTTCTCTTCAAAGGCTAATTTCTTGAAATCTTTAGTTAAATCTACATCATCTTCAAGACTTTTCTTAAAGGCAAGAGGGTTAGATTTATCAAAATTAATATGCATAGACTCTTCAATAATAAGATTCTTCTTATTAAACTGTAACACCCCACTCTTGCAAGAAACATATCCGACATCATGAGTGATATTTGAGTATATACCTTATAAGGGTGGCATACTAGAACAATCATTCAGTCAAAACTCGTTACAAATTTTTTTCCAAACAATGTATGCATATACGAAAATCAATAATCAAATCGGGCCTACTTTATTTATAATCATTTCTATTAATAAATGTTACAAACACTTTACAAAACATCATAATTCAACAACCATTTGGGCCTATTTCAGATACAAAACACTCGTAATCTTAATGTCATTTCATTACCAAATCATTTACATACTCATTGTACAATACTTGCAGAAATGTAGTTCAAAACAATAATCACTGAAGATATTTGCATCTGCAAACTGATCACGACCCTTAGTCCATATTTGATTTTAGTGGCTATACTCTAATTAGCCTAACTGAATATGTCCTCTAAACTTGAAAATTATTGCAAATTTTGGGTGAGTTTTTGCAAACTCAGTGAGTGACTATCTTCGATGGCTCACTCAATCACAATACACATTCAGTACATATAACAACATAATTTACATCACTTTTAGCAATGTTTCATGTTGAGTCACATAACTTTTACATTCACTTACACAAATAATCCAATCTCATTCAAATACATGTCTACAATATGTTCACATATCCCATTCTTATTCAAATACATATCCAATATAGTTCAATCAAACAATTTAATGAAACTATCACGTCTTTACACTTGAATAAAACATAATCATTGGTTTAATACCATGTATTCAAATATGTAACATTCTTACAACTTTTCAAATCACTCAATGAATTTAAATTATATGCGGATGCGATATGTATGAGACTCACATTTATTTTTTATATTGTTGTGACCGTGTGCATTTATAGTATCCCCAATTATCGAGCCCAGTCAATCTATCTGTCCCTTACCCAATATGGATATAGGGCTTATTAATCACAGTAAGCCATAGGCTCAAACCACATATATAGGAGCTTATATCTCTTATTAGTAATAGTATCAATCACAACACCTTTATATTACATACATTGGAATGAAATCCATGTCACAATTCAGTAATCAAATTTAATCACTTTCTTTTGCAAGTATTATGACAGTTTAATAGTCACAGTAACAGTTCACAGTAGCAGTAGTCATCGGCTAGGTCTGGCATTCAACTTTTCAGTTAAGAATCAAAAAATCATTTAGTCAGTCGCATTCACATTCAAACAACACTTCCAATGTCATTTTCACATACTAAAATGCCTCGGACAAATATTGTCCAGAATCCAGTACACAATCAACACATTTCAGTACAGTTCAATAAAATAACAATATAGTTCAGTAATATACAAAACAAGAAAGCGAAACCATCTTAGGTTATTCACAGTACGCTCCATATTAGCATTAGCTTTCATGATTTGGAAATGTCTGGATGCGGATGTTTATCCTGCACATCAACATTATGCAATACCCATGTTGCACACACATTACAACTTTACACAATCATAAGTATTCATTGATGCACAAATGTGTATATGAACTATGTATAATGCATGCTCAATGACATTCCGAGTATCTTTTCATTATTTTCACCACATTATCATTCAAATATAAAAACTCACCTAAGTATAATGTTTACTTAGGGTGTGCTCCTCAATAAGAAAATTTGAATCCAATTTCATAACACCATTGATCATTTCAGATTTTTTTGAAAACAAACTTTCGGGTCAACATTTCATGATTATTCACACCAGGTAAATGGAGTAATTTAGCAACACTTCCCTCTAGAAAATTGTTCATCTGTTTCTTAAGTTTCTAAGGACACCAAAATCATTCATTTGGGTACATTACTCTATGAGTTATGCTTATAATACCACATACTTTGTACATTTGAAATTTTGGTAGTGAATGATCATGCATTTAAGTTGTACATCTCATATCTCTCAATTCCAATATACAAAAATTACAAATTTTATACCAATTTGTATAAGCTACAACTTTGGTGAAGACACTTTAGTCTAATTTGGCCTACATCAATGCAGTTTATTCAATAACAATAGGACATGATTTCTATCCCTGGTAGTGCTACAGCCTAAGCCAAGACTCAATTTCATGCCACTTTTGAAAGTCATAGAGATAGAATTAAAATTTGACTTCTTTAAGAAAGTTGTAGACACATTTCTCAAGTTTAATCTGAATTAAGAATCAATCCATTTAGAAATCTACATATCAAGATATAATCAAAATACCGAAGCATGTTTAATGAAAATTCTCCAGTTCATAACATTTCTGCACATTTCCTCACTTTTATCCAGAACTCATCAATCAATCTCTATTATAACATGCCATAAACACTAATCTTTTACTTACTTGTTCAATTCTAATCCCATCTCAGAAAATCAGTACTCCGAACATGCAGAATCATCACATATTCAAGGTGAAACTAGGAAGGATTTTAGCTAGGGTAAAAGACCACATTAAGAATTATAATATTCTGGTTTAACAACTATCTTGTGAAGGATAAAAGCATGGATTTGGTGTGACAATTGATCACAAGTGAAGCAAACTCCAAAGTTATGCAAGAGAGTGTATTTCGGTGGAGAGAGTAAGGAAAGAAAGAAATGAACTCAGCATAAACAATTCTGCATTAGCTTGACACATTCGGTGCTAAACTAGGTGTCGCCTTTTCCTAATAACATTTGTCCTTAAGCATGCATCCCATTTGTCTACTCCATAAACTGCCAAATGTCACCTAGTTACTAGTCCATTTTTCACTCATTCATTGCTACCATTTGTCAATTAATTACCTATGCCAAAAGTCACTCAATTATAAGCTAAATCATCCAAAATTTTCATGTATCAATTTATACTACCACATAGCATTTGTCCTAGTTCAAATGTACACTTTAATCCATCAATTTCCCAATCTATAACATTAATTCCAATTTACTAATTAAAATCCGAACATACCAAAACGTAATTCACATCGTGATCACTTAACATTTTTTTAATATCCCAGAATAAGTCAATTAATGCATGTACATTTATTTTAATGTTCAAAACTCAATATTCACATGTATGTGTATGTCATATTTTGCATAAGTATGAAATGTACTTTCTAATTTCTCATTAAACTCAATAATATACTATTTTTTCCTTAACATGGATAACGGGATGTTACAATTCTCTCCTCTTAAAAGAAATTTCATCCTTGAAATTCTTACCTGATTGTTCAACAGGTGGGGATATTGTCTCTTCATATGATCCTCCGTTTTTCAGGTTGCTTCCTTAGTTGAATTATTTCTTCCTATTGTCTATAGTTAGTAGAATCATTCGGTCTGTCAAACTCTTATTTTGATATCACACTGTTTTAACTAATTTTGCAATCTATTTCAGATTACTCACAATTTCACTTTCATAATCGATAACGCCGATATCAGATCATATTAATAATTCATATAGTGATCACTTAACATTTTTGTAATATCCCAAAATAAGTCAATGAATGCATGTACATTCATTTTAATGTTCAAAACTCAATATTCACATGTATGTGTTTGTCATATTTTGCATAAGTATGAAATGCACTTTCTAATTTCTCATTAAACTCATTTATATACTATTTTGTCCATAACATGGATAACAGGATGTTACAATTCTCCCCTCCTAAAAGAAATTTCATCCTTGAAATTGTTACCTGATTGTTCAAACAGGTGGGGCTATTGTCTCTTCATATGATCCTGCATTTTTCCAGGTTGCTTCCTCATTCAAATTATTTCTTCCCTTTGTCTATAGTCAATGGAATCATTCTGTCCATCAAAACTTTTATTTTGATATCACATTGTTTTAACTAATTTTGCAATCTATTTCAGATTACTCACAATTTCACTTTCAGAATCGATAATGCCAATATCATATCATATTAATAGTTCTTAACATATTCACTTATCACATTTCATGCATTTAAGACATCTTTGTTGGTAATACAAACTCATATGTTAATGTTCCTATTCTTACAATAATTTTATGTGGACCAATTTATGTCAGGCTTAGTGTATATTTTTTCCTAACCTGAGCACATCTTGCCAAGTTGATACTGTCAGAACCAATTCATATTTTGCTTAATATTTCATATCTCTTTAGTGTTAATACACTTAAGTCATGTGTCTATCTCATTTTGTTCCAATCTTCAGTGTTGATCCACCTAATTCATTCGTCTTTCTTGAGCCACTTAATTTCTAATACATATCAATTTCACTTCTCATCAACATCTCCCATCAATTCTGGCCTTCAACTATTTTTAGGCCTTATTCATTGACATATAAAGGTGGATGACTCTTTATGTTGTATAACACATTATAAGATATTCTAATGATATCACTGTGATAATGATTGTTATGCTTAAATTCAATTAAAACTATACACTGACCTCATATTTCTATGAACTGCAAAATATCAACTTTAAGCCTATCTCCAACAGTTAAGACTGTTGGCAACTTATACATATAACCACTTGTTTCTACATCCTTAACCGTCAAACATTATTTCATCGTATTCTTACTTGGATGTATAGCATAAGTTTTTATTTGTGCTTTCTCTCACACTCTTTTACTCAATTTTCTTTATCGTGTACATGTACTTCTCATTTCAATCACAAAGTATCATTTTCTAATTCAAACTCAAAATTTGGATTCATTTTCAATTTTTTAATTTCCTCATTAAGATTCATAAATTATAAATCTTCAATTTGGGCTTTGCTAATCTTTTCGTGTGAAACTAATCTTAAATTCAATAGTTAATAGTACGTTGACTTGCCTAAAAGTCAACTCAATATTTATTGCACTAGATTTGGTAACCACAATATCTGAATTTGTGTTATTCCTTCATTGAATTTTCTATTCAAGCATCAGGTATACACTAGCTTTACCAGGATAGTACTCATATGTATAATCATAATCCTTCAATATTTCTATCCATTATCTCAATCTTATATTCAATTCTTTCAAACTCAATAAGTACCTCAAACGTTATTTATCTGTCTACTTATATAGATTCGAAATATTTCACTGTACTATAGTGTCTTCAAGCTTTCAAAGCAATGGCTCTTTCAGCAAGTTTCAAATCATGTATCAAATAATCAACTCACGATACTTTAATTGTCTCTATGCATACAAAATTAGTTTATTATGTTGCAACAAATTGCATCTTAATTTTTGATGCGAAACATCATTGTATATTACAAAATCTTCAAATTTGTTATTATTTGTTGTGATCGAATGCCTTTCAAATATAGATACAAATATAGATAATGGCCCTTTAGGCTCAGTTAGATACAAAAATCATGGAGCAAAGCTCTACATATAAAATTCTAAGCTTAAAGCTCTTTTAGACTGTCTACTCTGACCATAACACCTTTATCAGAACATGCATTATATGAAATGCATCAAATAACAGCATATACCATGTATAACATTCACTTTCAATGAACAAATATAATCTCATATTCATTCAAAACTGCAGATTTTCTTAAGTATTCAAAATATTCTTCTCAACTTCTCGAATACATTGAATATATCATCTATGATCATAGTCACTATTTTTTTAATAAATCAATAAGACTTTTATACAAATAATAGAAGGTATGTACAGACTAAAGATTCCAAACCTGAAATCTTTTACTACCAAAAGGTTTAAAAGAATTTAGAACAATTCCTTCCATTCTAAAACCATACAACAAAACCCAACCATCCTACTCTCTGCCATTTTCCCACCAAAAGATCTTGAAGCTAACATATCTATCTAATAACACAAGACACTCAACCCAATTTCTAGTAGTACCATCAAGCAACAATAAAAATAATCTAAACAACAGTCAAGACAGCTAAAATGAATAATGACCTTGTTTCCTTGTTCATTGTCAAGTATGCCCACCTCTCTCAACCTTCATTGATAATCTCATTGTTGGTCTTCTAGCCACTACTTTTATGAAATTAGGCATCATAGTCACTTACTGATCCAAGCAAAATTGGATCACTTTATTTTTCAATACCATGATACTTTTGGGGGTATTGTTAACTGTAAAAAATATTGCCAAAACTCAATGTGCCTATTATTAGTTCTCGTAATTTCTTAAGTAATTACTTCCTCAATGAGGTAATATTACCTCATGTTATATTCAGTTTCCCAATTGACTTATTTTCTTGAATCATTTTTTCCATTCATTCGATTTTGTTTTATTTCATACTGACTTATTACAATGTCAAACCACTCTTACTAGTTTCCTCACTCATTTCAATTTTTTGTACAATCTTAACTTCCTGTGTTGGTAACACTTTCCTTAAATCAAATTTGTATCCCCTGAACATATTTGCATATAATGTAATGTGGGCCTAAGTTCACCTCACATTAGTAAGAGTTTCGCCTCAAATTCAAGAATCCAATCACGTAGTTGGATACTTTATATCAAACAAAATGGATACACTCTCAGTAGGATATTCCCCATCTTATGCTTGAGTTTCTGTTAGAAATAGAACTCCAATTTTCACTTTTAATTTTTTGCATTTTTGTTCATTCTTAGAAGTAAACCATCTGGTCTACTTAACCTAATTCTGTGTAATTCTTCTTTTAAAGAAAACTTCTAAAGAAAACTTCTTGCTACTATCATCTATACTATTTATGTAATCTTTATCAATCAAATGTTTTCTTCATTGCTTGTCAGCCATGCTTAGTGCCTCAAGAAGATAAATTTCAACTATTCATAATATCTCAATAAGATCAATTTACGTTATAACTTATATGATCAGAATATTCTTTATAATAAGGCTCAGTAAAGCATTAAGCAAATTCATTTACTCTTGTACCTTGATATATATCATCAAAATCATTACATGTTATTTAGGGATGTATTTATGACAATTCACTAATTAATAACTTATGCTTAGTATACCTTAATTGCATTTCATTCAGGACAATACTTCTCCTTTTGAGCCTGTCTTGGATTGTGAGAATTATGCCATGATCATGCCTTTTTTCTTTTCCCCTTTAATTCATCACCTATAATAACATCATTAACAATCTCAATCTATCCCAATCAATCACTGTAAGCACTTTCATGTGTTACTCTAATTCATTTTAGACTCTGAACTATGATTAACAATTATTTAATAAGTCATAGATCACTTCGTATATCACCTCCACACATATAATACATATGTACTCAATACTCTTACTTGTCATGGTGATCCCATTATTAGATATGTACTCACAAAATAACAAATCAACTTAACCTTGACAACTTTTACATATATCGCTATCATTATCTCGCCTTCCAATTATCATTAAATTGTCATACATACGTATGTTTGCAGTCAATTCAGAATTATAGATGCATAATCATCCTGAAATTTCGATTTAAATTCTACTATCAAATTCTTATAGTGGATCATAACTCTTGTCATGTTAATCAATAACCAATTCATTTCCAAGTTCATCTTCTTAAGATCATAATAATTTTCTGTTTCCATTTCATTCTGCTTGTCTACTTTAATCTTATCATTTCCATTTATTTCTTTATTTTCCTCAACCAATCCATGATAATGTATTCACATCTATATCACTTTCGGGGATATATTACCATAATATAATATTGATGTGGTATTCCATAATACATCCACCAATACAAATGTGTTGAATCATTATTTGTCATATCTAACCATATAATATTTCCCATTTCTAATTATCCAAAAACTTGCGTTTTCTCACATTCAAACAAATCATCAGTCTTTTCTCTATTTCAATCAACTCAAATTATTAACAAATGCTCATACATGTCACTCATAGAAATGCAACTCAGACTGGGGATCAGTTGCTACTGCCTTTTATGACATGACTGAAATGTGTATAAATTGACACATTTTTTGATTAACTCTTATGTAAGATACTAAGTCTGGGCTCTGATACCAAAATGTAACACCCCACTCTTATAGGAAACGTACTCGACATCTTGAGTGATATCCGATTATGTACCTGACAAGGGTGGCATGCTAGAACAATCATTCAGTTAAAACTCGTTACAAATTTTTTTAAAACAATGTATGCATATGCAAAAAATCAATAATCAAATTGGGTCCACTTTATTCTTAAACATTTCGATTCACAAGTGTTACAAACACTTTACAAAACATCATAATTCAACAACCATTTGGGCCTATTTCAGATACAAAACACTTGTAATCATAATGTCATTTCATTACCAAATCATTTACATATTCGTTGTACAATACTTGCAGAAATATAGTTCAAAACAATAATCACTAAAGACATATGCAGATACAAACTCATCCCGACCCTTAGTCCATATCTGATTTCAGTGGCTATACTCCAATTAACCTAACTGAATATGTCCTCTGAACTTGAAAATTACTGCAAATTAGGTGAGTTTTTGCAAACTCGGTGAGTGACTATTAGGACCCGATCTCGAGACCGGACCCCAACCGAAAAACGAAACGAAACAAAGAGGCAGAAATGAAAGAACGAATCAAAAACTCGAAAGTGGGCCAAATGTAAACGAAAACATATCGAATCAAAAGCGAAAGCATATCGAAAAGCGGAACCAAATCGGAAAGCGAATTCGAATACGAAACAAATTTGAATTTGCTCGAAATCAGAAGTAAACAAATCAAAAGCGGAACAGAAACTAAGCAAACAAATCAAACGGTTCAATCAAATTGAATTAAATTTTCCAACATCTGCTAACACAAACTCTCTAAACAAAACAAAAAGGTCGTGTTGGAGACCTTAGACTAACCCATCCGAAACAGGTATAAATTTTTTCTTTCTTTCATTTGCATCCAATCTCTTACAAAGTGATACACTTTTTCAATTTGGAATTTATCAATTCCATAACCTCAATCAAAACTCAATTCATAATAGTCGTCTTAAACAATCATACATATCTTATTCTTATACTTCTTTTGCCATAAAATAATCACACATGTTCATATATTTTCATAACAAAAAAATTGGGCAGCATAATGGCTGTATTTTACAAAACCTAAAAACTTGCAAATAGTTTAAAACTCACTTCTATAAACCAGCTCAATAAAACCACACAATTCTTCGGACCTCCTGCCCGGAATCCAAACTCAATCCAAATCACATTATCCATATCCAATTCACATTCATTTCTCAATTCAATATACAAATCATAAATCGTCATACATAATTTCATAATTCAAGTCCTTATACATATTCATAATTCGATCCAAACACAACCCAATCACATTCATATACAATTCCA
>JANJEY010001139.1:0-11216 GCA_024703695.1 Erythroxylum cataractarum
TGTATATATTTCTATACAAATAAAAATATAAATAAATTATTTTTAAATATAAATCACATGTAATAGAATAAAATAAATTTTAATAAAATAAAATAAAAATTATTAAATAATTAATGATAATATTTTATATAATTAATAATAAATTGTATATAATTAATAATAAAATAATAAAACTTTTATTAAATTTTTTATTATCTTAAAATAGAAAAAATATATAAAAATTATCTGTTATAGTTGTGACTTGAATCGTAACTTTTTAATTGGACATGATCTATGTTTTAAAATCATAGTGTTATACTTCCTGTAACAACTATTTTAATATCAGGAATATAATAATCATTTATTAAACATTACATTTTATTCCATCTATCTTTCAAACAACATTTTACTACATTACATTATAAACCTTTTTATCTCTCCAAACAACTTTTCACTATATTACCTTTCATTCTATTATAAACCGTTCCGTTCTGTTCCATTCCATTTCATTAATTAACATCCAACCAAACAAACCCTTAGGAATATCTTGATTGAATCAAAATAATCTTATTTTGTAGTCAACAAATTCTTAATGTATTAATTAAAATAGTATTTTTTTCTATTAATAAATTCTTTTATTTAATGATTAAAATAATTTTATTTATTTAATCCGATTCAAATTGATAATTTTTTAACAATTCTTTTAAATCTAAATTTCAATTTAATTTATTAATTTTGAAGACCATATTAGAATTAATATGTATACCCATTTATAAATTTTAAAGGTATAAAATGACCAGCACAATCGGCCTTTGGACTCACCCATTTTTTACGAAACCAATATCAGTTCACAACGTAAGAAACTCGAAAAATAATTAAAAGGTATTGATTTATTATTAAAAATTATGATGAAATAGTAGCAACACACTTGTACCGATCTGTTAAACTCAAACAAAATTAAGTAAATTTGACCCAAATTAAATTAATTTGAGTCGGTACTAAAAAACAAGTTTTATTGCTATGTTAAAAACATTTTATTAGTCTATGTTTAATGATCATGCCAACTATGTTTTATTATTAGTTTTTAACCCTATTTTTTTAAACGAAAGAACCCGCAAGAGAGCATAGATAAAAAGAATAGAATACGTGATCTTTTAACCTCATGCTTCTCCATTTTACCAACTTGACCATCCTTATAAAGTTTTTAACTTAAGTCTTGAAAAATAGTTTTAATTTGTTTTGAAAATTTTAAATATATAATTTTTTAGAATATATAAATTATAAAATAGATTTATTTATTTTATTCTTTATAATATTACACATTTCTGATTAGTAATATAATATTCGATACTGTTTTTACTATACGACCAATCAATATTAAAAGGTTTAGGTGAATCGTAAATGGTGCAACTAAAGGATTGGTTAATCCACCCCCGGGAGGGTCCATCAGCAAGATCTTGCGCGTCGAAATCAAGAGCAATCCTCCACGTTGATTTGAATGATGGCCCCCAGAACAATGTAAGGACATTTCGACAGACAAGTTGATATTATTTTATTTAAAAACTAAAATTTGACCTGTTCAAAATTAAACCGAATTTCAAACTTTCTAAACTTATTTAAAAATCAGAATTTAGGTTTTCAAAACTTAAATAATGGAACATTTTCTAGTTATTTATATTTAGAATTAGGTTAAGTAAACTCGAAACTAACTAAAAAAATTATATTTAAGATCGGACCAATTTCTATTATTTTTATTTGAACATTTTGAGTTTCGAATTAATCTAAGCCAAGCAGCCTACGCTTAACTTGAAGCATGAAAATTTTAAAGAAAAAAGCTCAAGTCGGACTCAAAACCTAATAAATTTTGATTTAACTTGTTGATTTTGATTGGCTCAAGTTTGGTCTTAGTCAAAATATCATCTTTAACAAAGACGTAGAAAAATTTTAAATACTAGTTAAATCAAGTTTGTTATTTGAATATGATGCCCTGCTTGATTAAATATTCAAAATATATAATTTATGAGTTATTACCAATATTTTATAAATCGGACTAGAAGTTAAACTATTAAAACAAGAGATTTAATGTTTAAAGTTTTAACCTATATTAAACTGTCGTAAATCAGTTAAAAATTGAATCAAAGTGAATAATTTAAAATATGTTTGAAGGATTGTTAAAGTAAATTAAATTAAAAATTAAAAATTAAACAAAAAAATTGGCCAGTTTAAACCTTTTACGATTAAATCGATTAAATCGATTCAGTTTTTTAATTATTAGTTATTATGATAAGCTCAATTATTAAGAAATACAAAATATATAGTTTGCTATTCTATTCTTTTGCAAGTGAAAATTGGACTAAAGGTACGTCATCTATAGCTGTAATTGCATAAATAGAGGTCAAATGTGTATCGTTATTGATACGTTACTCTGTGGGCGGCTCTGTTTTTCTATATTTGGTCATTAACAGTTGACTTTACTCATGAAACAACTGTTTTTCCACAACCTCATGCATTAGACAGTTAATCAGTTACTCGTGTTTGTTTAATTTTATTTAAATAATAGAAAAATGCTATAATATAAAAAAGATTGTACCTATTTATTAATTAATATTATAATTTCTATGATACATTAAATTTGCAATGCCATTATAAATTATAACTAATTTAGACACTTTAATCTAGAAAGTCGTAAAAAAAGAAGTAAGATATTAGAAAAAGGGATTTTTCCCCAAATTGATAAAAAATTATGGTTAAATATATTAGAAATTATTGTAATTTGACTTTTTTAATTTCAATTTTATATCAAGTGTTGCAATGGGCCAAATTAGGCCAAGCCCAATTCAAGTCACAATTTTTTTAAATAAAACGATATCATTTTATTTAGAAGAGTTAGGCTTCGAATAAGCCTGAATCTTGGCAATCTAAATCTGGACTTGATTAAAAAAAGACGTTGTTTTATACTTTTAATTTGAAAAAAAAATATTTAAAAAATTAGAGAGACCAGCTCACAGGCATCTCTAATATTATGTTAACTTTCTATATATTTTTTATTTAATTTTACTAAATTTTGCAATAATGTCTTGAACATTAAAAAGAAATGCTAAATTATTCAAATCTTAAATTTTTAGCAAAAATAGCTTGACATTAAATTTAGATAACGTGATTAATATATTCGACATTCATTGTTGCTCTTTAGGGGCATTGTAGCTATCTTTCCAGATTATATCTGGTACATTAGTTAACAAGAACCTGTATGCAACTTGTGATTGTTATTGGGTTGCAGTAACTTGTAGGTTTCATTCTTAAACTAGACATTGGTTTGTTTTGTTTGTAATGCAGATGGGTTACAGGCATTTTGACACAGCATAGATATATGGTTTAGAACCAGCTATTGGAAGTGCATTGATAGGCAACGAAATTTTTGTTGGACAATTTTGTCCTTTCCCATAAAGTTGGACAACTATTAATTGCATTTTTTGATTTTTAAATAAATTATCGATTAAGTTACACAATTTGATCCAGATAAAGATAATAAAGTAACCCAATAAATAATCTAGATTAATGGGTCAAAGTTCGGGTAAAAAATAGATCTCAATTAGTGTGGATCGAACCTTTATCGGCCTTGTGATGAGGAAGCCCGATATGGAAGCTATATAAAGGTTAAGGTCTCCTATAGTTGCTCATATCAATAGTAAGCATAAGGAATCTCTGACCCGTTAAGAGAGCTTATGTATTGAGAAAACTGTAGAAAGACTTAGCCCGCGTCTTGATAAACGCTTTCTATAAAAGTCCTGGGAGATTCGTAATCGTTTGAGGTTCGAAATCGACACGACATCGAAATCAAAGATGGAACCGAAATCATGTATTCCACATTACCTTCATTTTTAATCCTTTCATATAGATCTGGGATACGTAATAAGGTCTATACTATGTATTACATGTGGTATTAAAGCAGTTACGTGATTAGATAACTGGAAATAAAAGTTTTTGAGTTTTTCATCTCATATTATTTTTCTCAGTTTTTGAATCGTTTTTCAGTTTTTTTACATATATAATTACGTAAAAGTGGTATACATCATGTTAGCTATAAAAAAGGGTCAAAATCAGTCAAATAGAGCAAAAAATTGATCCTGGGATGCTAGAAATTGTCTCTGGCATCGGTGGCATGCGCCCGACTTTGCTATAGTAATGCAGAGTGCTGGCGTATAGCTCCACAACACGCATGACTCGCAACCAGCCCTCCCACAAGCGTGGGACGGGCAGTCTACGTGGCAAACCGGATGGACGACACTTTGTGGCACTTGCGATTTATGCGTTGTACAGTAGACTCGCGTTTGTGCGTGATGCGCACGCATTAGAGACATTTTCACACGTCGATGAGGTTTGTACCACCCACTGCAGACCCACGCCACACGCACTAATGTGGCTCCACACATCAGCGACTGACGTCAGCCGTATGGAGCCATGGTGATTATAAAAAAACACAAAAAAATCCAAATTCCCTAAGGTGTTTTGGGTCAGTTTTCGGATTCGGAAAATTTTAAAGTAAGTTTTTCTATTTTCTAGATTTATTACATTAGTAATAAATTAAAGTTTAACTCCAGATAAAGGAATTAAGGTATTCTGAATCTGATTTCAAATGAATTTTCATGCTTCGGACATCATACGATGGAGATACATGAGGTTTTCATATCTCAGGTCTCATGTTTAGTGTTTGGGATTGCATGATAGTCAATCTGAAATGAAATTGAGACATTTTGAAGTCATTTTTGAGTGAATTTTCGTGCAACGAACTTGCCATAAGGGAGATACATGAGGTTTTCGTGTCTTGGGTAGTCAGTTTAGTGTCCGGTGATACACGATAGTCACTCTACTGAGATTTTTCTTTTACGAAAGTCTCAAATAAAGTTTCCACATAATGTCTTCAGCATGAGTATGTGACAATGAGACTGTGCATTTGGATTTTTGCATTTATTGATGTTATATTGTCACATACTATATGCCTTTAAAGAATGTGAGGATAACATAAGATGTATCCCTTGTGTTTGTGGACTTTTTGAGTGCTAATGAGGATGTAATCACCACAGTGGCCTTTCAAGTCAGTATGTTGAATTATTCTGCTTACACATTAGGGGATGGCCCTAGTCTCATGTTTGGTTATTCTGTCCACATGTGTCGGCCTTACATGAGATTTTGAGATGTGAATAAAGGCATTGGATAAAAGAAAGTCGTTGCTTGAATGATCTATTCACCCACAGGTGGTAGTATCATGAGAGTTGATGATTTATACTATGATCGCTTTTATATGTGGAGGTCTAGTTACATATATTATGTATTCAGCCTATAGGTGTTTCATAATATGTGTGATCGGATTTTTAATAAAGATATTATTTAATGGCTTTGAGTATCGTTGTTGTCCTACATTTGTGCTGATTTAAACATTATCATCTTGAAGTCACCTTTTCAGTCAACAAAATCAGTGTCACCATTGAAATCTTGATCGGTTTTAATATAAAGAAAGGGACAGAGGATGTATTGAACATTATGGAAATAACTGTGGTTGAGACGACCATACGGATGGATAGGCCATCTCCACCTACATCCATAAACTCGAGAAGTCATAAAGCAGCCTATGAAACTTGGGATCGGTCTAACGGATTATATCTGATGACCATTAAGAGATTCATTCTTAACCATCTACAAAGTGGACATCTGGATACATACATAGTGAATGAGTTTCTTGATAATGTCTCCCAAAGGTACACAGCCTCATCTAATGTCGAGACAAGTGCCTTGATGAAAGAATTATTCTCCATAAGGTATACGGGAGAAAAGAGGAGTAATGGAGTACATATATATAATAATTCATCTTCACAATAGATCGAAGATGTTGGGACTTCATTATTTTGATAGCCCATTGCATTGCTGAGGAGGAGAAACTCAAGTTTGCTATTCCTACAGCCCTCGACGCAACTTCAGGGTAGATAAAGATGAAGCCCACTAAGTTCAAAGGTAGAAAGTTTAAATCTTTTCTACATGCTAATATTGGTCAAATCAGTGCTGATAAAGGTCCTAGAGACATAAAGAAACCAGTAGTATGAGGTTTAAAAAGAAAGACTGAGACCATCAGATTACTCTTTGGCTTGTCAATTATGAATCTAATTTGCAATAGTCGCATTAAGTGCATATGATGACTATTTAGTGGAGCATCTGATCAAGGTGTTTCCACAATTCAAAGGTTCATATTTAGGATAAAGCCAAATAAAGGGGAGGAGAAACTGATGGTTTACAACAATTAAGAAGTGGAAGTAATATCTATAGGGGATGTATGTATTGAACTTTATTATAAGGTTCATTTGGGTTTTATACAACACTTTTTATTATGATCTTTTGATCAATTTTGGATAAAGAAAGTTGGTGTTTTGCATCTAATGCTTCTATTATACAGTTGTTTAATGCAAAACATAATGGTACAACTTTCTGGTCATATGGTTTGTATAGAATGTGTCTTACCTCGAATTAAATAAATGCTTCTTTGTATCTTGCTAAACAAGTTATGAAGGACCCTGATGAATGAGAAGTCATACATGGTGCGGCACAAAAGTTTGTTTAAGCCACATTTCTAGAGCTAAGATTGAGAGATTGAGCAAGTAAAACATTTTTCAATTTTAGATTATGATGATCTGGGAACATGTGTTGACTGTTGTTGGTGTAAGTTGACTAATAAGGATATTGAGATCAACTCATGCTTTTGACTTGTTGAGAATGACATATAAAGATAGCGGTAGACCTTATACAATTGCATTATGCAATTCTGAATATATTCTGACAATTGTTGATGATTATTCCCATCACAGTTTTGTGTTCTTGCTAAAGACTAAAGGTTGAGAACCAATTGGGAAAGTTCATCAAGATATTAAGATTTGACCGTGGAGGAGACTATCATAGTAAACATGGTGTTTTAGGACTTTAAAAGATCCGTTCGCTAGATATTTGGAATCAGTTAGAATAGTGACTTAATTCACTATGCTAAGCAATTCTGAGCAAAATGATGTGTTGCTGAAAGGCATATCAGCACTCTAAAGGACTTGAAAAGGCCAATGTAGAACAAGGCTAGTCTACCTAATTATTTAAAAGTTAAAAAACCTAGCCTTGCACACATTCATGTATGGGGCTGTCTTATTGAGGTAGTATAATCCTTATAAAGAAAGATTGCATGCTTATTCTGTTCATTGCTATTTAGTAAGATATCTCGACTATTTTAAGGCTACAGATTTTACTGTAAAGAAGGAGGGGTTAGAATAGTAAAATCACAAACAACCATGTTTCTAGAATACGATATCTATGATGATGATGGGCTCTTTGACACTTTGGATGATAACAGGGCAGATACTACAGTTATTACATAACCGCTACTCATACAGTTAGATCCGGTGAATCTAGGTCCTTGTACCGTGTCTGTATAGGAACATGAACCCATACTTGTAGACACAGAGGTTCCTGAAGGTACAAGATCTAATACAGTTAAGTGAATCCACTAGAATGAGACGACTTACTATCCCATCTGATTACATAGTCTATCAAGTGTACAAGACTATAATATTAGACATGTTACGAATATAGTTACTTTTACATAAGTTGTTTCTGGACCCAATGTAGACGAGTGGTGGGATGCGATGAGTGACAAGATGAAAGCCATAAAGCATAGTAAGGTCTGGGAGCTAGTTGATTTGCAATGGAACTGTAAACTCGTCAGTTGTAAAAAAAATTTGGACCTAAAGGATTTCAGGATAGAATTCAGTGGTTTATGGGCTCGCTCAGTTGCCTAATGGTTCACTCAGAGAGAAATGTTAACTTTATCTTACGTTTTCTCTCGTATCCTCAGAGGATACATTTTGAGTGATTAAGGCGATTGTAGCTCATAATGATATAGGGTTTCATCAAATGGCTGTCAAAATTGTTTTCCTGAATAAAGATCTTTATGAAGTGGTCTATATGGTACAACCTGATTCCAGGATCCAAATGGAACTAACATGGTTTGCATGTTATGAAGATCAAAATATGGTTTACATCAAACGTTCCTTAAGTGACACCTTACAATTGATGAGGTTGTGACCTCTTTCGGCTTCATGAAAAATAAAGTTAAAAAGATGCTTGTACTCTGGGGTCAAGGGGAGAAAACTTATCTTCTTATTATTACATGTGGATGATATATTGCTAATGCTAGATTATTTAGTCATGTTGTATGAGGTTAAACAACTTTTGGTCAAGAACTTTGACATGAAGGATCTTGGTGTAGCATCCTAAGTATTCAGATTCACCAAGACAGATCTCAACACTCATTAGATCTCTCATAGAATGCATACATTGAGTATGTATTAAAAAGGTTTAAACAATTAACAGTAAACCTATCGTAGCACCTGTCTCTCATAGTTAGAGATAATCTTTGGTACAGTATCCAAAGAATAAAGTAAAGAGAGAGGTTGTGAGGAATGTTTTGTAATCTAGTACGATTTATAGCCTAATGTATGCTCGACTATGTACTAGGTAGGACATTGCATTCATTGTCTAACTATTTGGTCAATATCTGGTAAATTTAGTTGTAGACCATTGGAATGAAGTCTAGCGAGTGTTGAGATACTAAAAGAAAACAAGGATTATATGTTGACATATAGAAAAGTCAACAAACTAAACCTAGTAAGGAATTCAGATTCAAATTTTAGCTATGTGTCCAGATGATCAAAAGTCCACTTTAGGTTACAGTTTTAAGTTTACAGATGGTACAATGTAGTGGAAGTGTGTTCAGAAGACACGGGTAACTTCCTAGACTATGCATGCAGAGTGCATGTTATGTGGCTACTTCATAAACGGTTTAGCTCATAAACTTTATTTATGAATTGTTTGTGATTGATTCGGTAGCTAGACCCATTTGGTTGTACTGTGGTAATCTTCTTACAGTGTTATTTAATAACAACAAAGAATATCACAAGGTCTTAGGATTTAAAGCTCAATTATTTGGTCATAAAGGTGTTGGTACAAAAAGATGACATTAAGGTTTTTTAGCATTTAAGGACTGAAGAATTGTAAGTCGATCCTTTAACTAAAAGACTTCACCCACTTGTGTTTGTGACACAAGTATAAAGTATAGGTGTTTTGACGTCTTTAGACACTATTAGTTAGGGGATCGTTACATTTGCTCTATGTACATTTTGAAATATTATGATAGTATGATAGTTCATCGATAAAGATGATCATCATTTATCCTCAGTAATATGTGTTGTCATACATTGTCGTAATACTTATGAAAGTCTTAAGATTTATATCAATCTTAAGCATTAAAGGTCGTTGGGCATATATGCAGATTAACCTTGTGCCTAAGTTATTTAGACACATACAGTTTTAATATAGGTATCTATAAAATTTGACATGATATAAGGGGGATAATAAGTTTTTAATCTCATAAAAGTTCTCTAATGCAGTTTAGCATTCAATTAGAGAACATAAAGTTTTTCTCCAATGCAGTTTAGCATTTGGTAGGAGGAAACAAGTTTTCTCTAACGCTGTTTAGTCATTCGATGAGAAAAAACATGGTTTCTCTAATGTGTTTAGCATATGAGATTTATCATAAAGTTGGAGAAATCGAGACCTACAAATAAATATGATATAATTTAGATCATAACGATATCATCGTAGTTTGCCACACTCCATTTTTCCATTCATGTTAGTAAGGTACTAGGTATGTGTGATTGTATTGAATCAGTGTCACACATGACATATGTATATGATATTTTTCGGTATTGACAGCCTTGCAGGATAGAATGATGGATTTTCAATTTCTTTGGATCAAATGTTTTGTTTTTAAAACTTAGTCGACTAATACAGTAACGTGACTTAACTATGTTTTTAAACTATTTTTGAACTAAAATTAAAACTACAATTAATACTTGTCCAAAGGGGAAATTGTTGGACAACTTTGTCCTTTCCTATAAAGTTGGACAACTATTAATTGCATTTTTTGGTTTTTAAATAAATTATCTATTAAGTTACGTAATTTGATCCAGATAAAGATAATAAAGTGACTCATTAAATGATCTAGATTAATGGGTCGAAGTTCAGGTAAAAAATGGATCCTAATTAGTATAGACCAGACTTATATCAACTTTGTGATGGGGAAACTCGATATGGAAGCTATATAAAAGTTAAGGTCTCATGTAATTACTCATATCAATCGTAAGCATAAGGAATCTCTGACCCGTTAAGAGAACTTACGTATTGAGAAAATTGTAGAAAGACTTTGCTCATGTCTCGGTAAACACTTTTTATAAAAGGTCCTGGGAGATTCGTGATCGTTTTGAACTCAGAATCGACATCAAAATCAAAGATGGAACCGAAATCAGGTATTTCACATCATCTTCATTTTTAATCTTTGCATGTAGATCTGAAGCAGGTAATAAGGTCTATACTACGTATTACAATTTTAACTTCAAGAATTGAAATCAATCCATCAATCAATGACAATGAGAATCAATCACAGTGCGAGTTGATCACAACCATCAAGTCAAGCAAAGACTTTTGGTGCTCTTCCCGCTTGCTCCATAAATGTTTGAATATTTCCATTTTATATAAACTATTTAACAAAATAATAATTTAAATTTACAAAAATATTCAGGGGATGTGAAATCTTAGGATGTCCCTAAAAAATTGACCCAAGCCTCCATTTCCATGCCAGGCCCACCTGATTAATCGCACTTGTCTCCAAGTTTATGACTTCTGACTGACTTAAGCCATATGCTACTTGTTGAATTAGTCCACACGTAATCCAGTCGGCGACTACACTGTATACGGAGCTACAACTTGGTGAGAGTGTTGGTTTAATAAATACTAGAGATTAACCCAAGTATCTCTTAAACCTTCACTTATCAACAATGGCAAACCGAGGAAACCAACTTTCTCTGGAAGTTATCTTGCTTGCTTCCCTGCTATTATCAGTATATTTTCATAAACCAGCCTCAGGTTTCAACTCAGAAGCTAAAGCCCTCCTGAAATGGAAAAGTAGCATCGGAGACCAGGAGATTCTTGGTTCATGGGTCTCTCCAAGCTCCAATTCTAACGTTACAAGTCCATGCAAATGGCGAGGAATTACATGCAACGATGCAGGGAGTGTAACTGTAATAAACCTGGCTTACACAGGCCTGAGAGGTACACTCCAGGACTTGGATATCTCTTCCTTCCCAAACCTG
>JANJEY010001388.1:0-11193 GCA_024703695.1 Erythroxylum cataractarum
ACAATTCAATATTAATACAATAATAAATCACAAGCCAATTTTCACCATTCAATAATCAATAAATCACCATTTCAAATGTAATTTCTAATTCACTTCCAAATTTCAATTCCAAAATGCAAAATGCTAAAATTCAATTCCAATTCGAAATTTAATTTACAATCCAATTCTAAAATCCAATTCCAATTCCAATTCCAATTTCAAATTTAATTTCCAATCCAAATCATACAATTTTAATTCCAATTCCAATTCCAAATTTAATTTTCAATCCAATTCCAATTCCAATTCAAAATTTGATTTACAATCCAAATTCCAATTCCAATTCAAAATTTAATTTTCAATCCAATTCCAAATTTAATTTTCAATCCAATTCCAATTCTAATTACAATTCCAAATTTAATTTTCAATCCACTTCCAATTTCCAATTCCAAAATCCAATTTCAGTTGAATTTAATAACTCACAAATCACAAAAATTACAAATGACAATTTCGGCTGAAACATTCCAAATCCAACCGAATTCCATTTAGGTTCAACTTCAACATCCAAAATTCCAAATCTAAAGAAATGAAAATCCAACCGAATTCCAATTTCCACATCCAAAATTTTGCCCCAATTCAGTTAACCTTCCCCTTCTCCACCGAAATACACTACTAAAATTTCCCCCTAATCTAACACAATAACACCAAATTTTAACCTCCAATCTACCATATTCCAATAATCAACACAATCACAGAAGCAAATCATTGTCAAAATGCATGAAAAATGAAACCAAAATCAATAACACACACCCAAAAAATTATCGGTTCTTCAGATCTGGGTCAGAATCGTCGTTTGCTTCGGTAGTCCGGTGGAGCTAAACTGGTCGTGCCGGCGTCGAGGAGGAGCGATTGGTGACAAGGAGGGCGAGGAGAAGCGACGAGCGAAGGCGGCGACGAGGAGGAGCGGGCTGAGCTGAGGGACTGGAGAATAAACCACCGGTCGAAGACGAAGGAGGCAGACTGGAGAACATGTCGACGGTGAGGAGAGGATAGCGAGGAGACGGCAGTGAGACGAGATCCAAGGAGGGAGGAGCAGTGGCGAGGAGAAGAAGGAGAAATCGAAGAAGAGAGAAGAAGAGTTGTAGAGATTCAAAAGGGTCGGGGCTCAGGTGGGGTGGGGGTAGATTTTTAGGTTTAACTTTTCTTTTTTGCAATTTGGTCCCTGGAGAATTCAAAATTTTTGAAATGGTCTGAAAAATACCGAAATTTATGATACTGGCCGAAATTTTCTCCCAGTACTTTAGCCTCCGTATCGGTTTCGTTTTCCGGCCGGTACGGAACGGTATCCACATCATTGTCTAAACCTCTTTTAATAAAGAAGAAATTGTAAAACTGAAAGATAAAAAATTATCATATTTATGTATGGATAAAAAATTGTGCTATGTTAGGTTTGATCTCTGAAGCAAGAGGTCGGTCACATCACATTTCTGCTCTCAGATATGCATGGCCCCACAAATATTTCAGTTATAATCCCTAACTAATTATCAACCCCGTGCTTTGCACGGATTATTATAAGGTAAATAATAAATTTTAACTACAAAATTAAAAGGCAAATGCAAGTATAAAATCTACATATTGCATATCATAAAATAAGATTATGATAAAATAGAAATCTTACAAACAAAATGAGTTCTAAAACATGAGAGCCATATTTATACAAGTACAAAAGATAGATAGATAGTTTACTATTCAAGTACAAAATACTTGCAAGCCCCAAAACAAATAGATAGTTTACTAAACAAAAAGTAGATGGCAAAAAATTGGTCATTCTTGAACATTTAATAGTTAAGTTAACTTTCTCTTTTGATTTAGTGATCAACTTAGTTGAAGACATTTGTGGCGATATTAAATCATATAAAGGCATATGAACCTCAGAAGTTTCTGATATTGGTCTCTTCATTTTGAAAATCTGGGTGTGATTTGAGATGAGGAAGGAATATCTATTTCAGTGTCACAAATTATAGCTCTATCATCCTGTGATTAAATAAACTCAATAAGTGGAATATACAATAGATGAATATATTGAAGAAATAGATGTACAAATTTTGTTATCAACTGCAGATAGAGAAAAACACCTATCAAGAATGTTTTCTGAAAAGTAGTTGAGTGATTCAATTTGATGTGAATCCTACATAATGAAAAGTATCTTATAAGAGAAGCAGATATGTTGGCACTTTTTATAGGTTATTATGTTATTGTTTTTTCAACAAACAAGAAATTCAACTTTGTAAAGCAAAAGATTGTCTTACAATTTCAGATACAAAAATTGTTTGTGGTGCTTTTGATTGAATATAATCCTAGCATAAATTTAAATGAATAAGAATAATCATTCGTATGTGATCCATATTATAAATAATATTAATGGTATTTACATACTTGTTTGTTCACAGTAGGTAATGATGACAGAGGTGCAATATCAATAGGAATGTTACTTAGTGATTCATCCAGAATTGAATCATGCAAGGCAAAACTCAATAATTGATTACTGGATGCCTATTTACCTCTAATTAATTTAACAATGAATGGTTTTACAATGAGATAATATATATTTGAATTTTTTAATATAGTGTCATGGAAAAGAAGAAAAATTAGATAATTGAACTTGGTAGGAAATCAATCATATAGTTTGCTAAGTGTTAAATGTAGCCAAGGCTCAAACAGAAGTAATTTGCTACAATAATATGATTATAAAAATAAAGAATATCGAAATTTTCTTGATTGAACATAAAAAATTTGGAATGTGTAAAAGTGGTATTATTACTCACAACTTCATTAGGATTTAACCAGTGGTCCTACTGAAAGATCAATAGCAAAATCACCCAGATAACATTCCTAGAAAAATATTGTATTTCATGAAATCAATATTGTTACAATATATACACATCTGTATGTATCAATGAAGTTTTATGTAATGATGAATAGTTGCTATTCTTCTTTATAGTGGGAAGTAGAGTAATACCTGAGACTGGGGTGGAGAATCTATGTATTTATTGATCAGTTCCCCATTACAACTTACTTTCTTGACAGTGAAACATGAAGATTTGTTGATTTTATTAAATTCAGTGACTTGTACCTTGAAAATATAAGTTTTCTTAACCAAGCATTATAACTGATCAGGAAACCCATCTTCATCTCCTTCCTAATTAGCAAATTAATTCTAAACAATCACACGAAAGAGTAGACAATTTATTATCAGAAATAAAAAATAAAGATTATAATCTTTGACAAACCTTAATTAGACGGTTTCTAAGATCATTTGCACTAACTTGAATTAATGGGAAGGCTTGATCATCAAATAACACAAATGACTCCAGACCATCATAAGCATCTTTTACTTGAACATATAACTTATATCTATAATATATAAATATATCAAAGATTAATGTTTATCATTACAGAACATTAAGTTTAAATAAAATTTAAAATGATGGTATACCTCATTACAATTCTATTTAGAGTGTTCCCACATTTATAGCACATGAGTAGGTCATTCTTAATTTTGACTTTACATCCATGAATGGAGCATGCATCAATGTACCAACTCTGCTCAGTTTGGATCTTTCTAATGGTTGCGAGAATAGTATAAATATCATTATGTTGTAATGTTATGAAAATATAGGTTAGCTTGTAAGATATAGGTGCATAAAATCATAATGAAGAAAATAATTATGCATTTTCAATTTATCCCACACCGTCTCAGTTCAATAACCTTCTTTCTTGTTTCAAAAGATAAGAAATCATTGAAAAGAGATTGACTTAAGAAAGGATGATCAAGCTGAGAATATCTTTAGGAAGATGTTTCCACAACCATTATCAAACTGAGGCCAAAGTAAAAAAGAATTGAATAAATAGATAGTGCATATATATGCACTGATACAAATTTAGAATAAGATGATAATAAGCCATCATAAAAATATAATTACCTCAATTTAAAGTCTTGAGCAGTAGGGATGTCGAGATTAATCAGTAGTTTTGAAGCATTCCAAGCATTAGAAATCTTGATTTCTCTTGCACAAAAAAGGGTGATATGTTATGTTTTTTTTCACAAAAATGAACAATGTAAACTACATAAAATGCTTTGAAAATAATAATGTACTAGCAGAGTTTGATATCATAGCAAGTTGAAAAACAATAATGATTGAAATTTCTTGTGTATCCCTCATTGTATTCAACAAAAAATCAGCATATTCACCAAACATTGTACACTTGATCTTGTTGTTGCTGAAAAATAATATTAATGCTTAAACATTATTTTGCATACAAAGAGTATAATACAGTAGTTATTGAAAGTAAAGATAACCTCTTATCTATAAGATATAGATTCAAAAATTTTGATTTGAGATTATTCCTTTGGAATTCTTTACAAGTTTCATATGCAGTCATCTATCCAAGGACATCTATTTGATAGGACAAACAATTTGTCAATAAAGACTAAATAAAGAAATAATATCATAAATGACTTATTGCGTTAAAATGGAAATAGAAACCACTGAATATATATATATATATATGAATGATTACCAATCAAATAACCCTTAGGAATCTTACCTTCCAGAACATCTGTGAAGGGCATGAAATTGAAAGAGTATAGAGGAATATCCAAATAAACAGCATTGACTGTAGTGCCAAAGTGGATATTAATCTTATATTTATGTTGACTTGCTCTATAATCTCCAGAATTGTCAACCACAACAAATTTATGTATGATGACACATTTGAGGTCCCCAATTGAATCACGATGCTTGGTCACTAACTTTGTTGTTCCATTTGTAGCCTGGATTTTATCTCCTTGTGAAAAATAAACAGATTTGTTTATAAACAATAATCATTTTAACATAGTCAACTATCAGTGTCATTAATAAGAAATAGAAAATGAATGTACCTTCTGATCAAGCAACAACGTTTGCATATTAGAGACAACATTAGGAAAATTTCGATAAGAAACATTCCACAGCCTAATAATTCTTACAACTATTTTCTAAGACTCCTTCTCAGTATGCAACTGACCAATGTAGTTGACTTTCATGGAAGACATTTTCACATTACCTAAAAAGCTTTTTAATTCAAGGAACACGTGTTAGGAAAGAAATCTTAATGAATAGACAACTGAAAAGATAAATTAGTGAAGTCATTCTAGATGAGCGTTATTTATACAAAGCAAATAAGTCAGCAAAAAAATATGAAAGAAAGAAAATATGGAAACAAAAATCACTGAAATCATTCAAAACTAAAGCTTCAATCTATAAAATGTAAATAACAAAAATAAACAAAGAAACTACAACATAAACGAAACAAATCAAAGATTTAATATAAAAATAACTAATTATATTGGCATGTGGTTAATGTTACAAAAATATATATAATATTAAACAGTTCATAAATGTTTCAGAATAAATGGACCATAATGCTAAAGATCTTGAAATATTTCTTTATAAACAACATTGAGTGTCTCAAATAATGCTTCATTTTTTGTATTATGAACCAGGATTTTGAGTTCATGTTTTGATTTCACCCTTGAAACTACCACATATAATTGTCCATGTGTGAAAATGGACCTTGACAGATACAATTCAACATAATCAAGAGACTGGCCTTGACTTTTTTTTATTGTCATACAATATGAGATATTGAATGGAAACTGTCTCCTTTGAAGTTGAAAGGGTGAAATTGACTCTGTAGGTGTCATTGTCATTCTATAGATGTATACTCTTTCTCCAAAGTGAGTCCCAGATATATGTCTAGCTTCTACAACATTAACACCAAGCTATGTAATAATAAGTCGTGTGTCATTGCAAAGTCTTGTAGATTGATTAATATTTCAAATGAGCATAATAGGAGTTCCAACTTTCAATATCAGCTTGTGTTTAGGCAAGCCTGAGCACTGCAATGTGTTTAAGTACTCAATCGGATGCAATTCTTGCAAGAATTCACATCGTTCATTTACTACAAATATAGAATCAAGGCTAAGATATTCCTTAGCTTCCCCAAGAATAAGAGATAGAATATAATCATTAACTTTATCAACAACATCCAAAGTTGGAGTTAAAATAGCTCTGCCCTTCAAGTAGCATGGATCATTAAATTTATCTTTAATCTGTGGATAAGTTGACTCAACAATAGCTGCAACAGGATCATGAAACTCAGTCAGTAGAAATTCAGTAGGTATTTCCACTACTGCTTCTCCATCATTAGGTTCTGATAATTTTCCATCTCCAATCTTAAGCACCCAATCTGAAAACTCTTTCAATTCATCAGCATCAGTGTTTTGAGAATTTAGATGCAATCGCATGTTTTTTGTCAGAGTTAGGACTTGACAAAGCGGCCATAAGTAAGAAGACTTCATCGATGCATGAACAATGTCAGATCTTGAACCACCACGAATTACAGGTAGTATTTGTCTGAAATCACCACCAAATACAACAGACTTTCCACCAAAGGGTTTATGAAGACTATCAGGAACATCAAATCTGAGAATATCACGAAGCGTGCGGTCTAGAGACTCAAAGCATTGCCTCTTAACCATAGGAGCTTCATCCCAAATTATCAATTTAGTTTTTTGCAACAACTATGCATTGAAACTTCCTTGTTTAATATTATATGTTAATTCATCAGTCAATTAAATAGGAATAGAAAACTTAGAATGAGTAGTGTGTCCAGGTTGATGCGATACCACTGGATGCTACAGTGAGCACAATATGTCCTTCTGATCTTAACACACAAGTGAGAGCGTTCCATATGAAATTTTTTCCTGTTCCACCATAGCCATATAAAAAATAAGTACCTCCCTTGTTTTGAATTACATATTCCATAATTGTATCATAGATAACTCTTTGTTCTGTAGTCATTGTGCTTAGCTGTTCTAAAAGTAGTTGCCTATTAAAGTTTAACTGATCTGTAATAAATATATTTTGCAAATCAAGATCAACATGGCTTTGAGGAATAGGCATTGGAGGAAAATCTTGCAAGCTTTTACCATTTGCTTTTAAGAGATGGTCAATCTCAACTAGAATAAAATTTTGCAATTAAGAATCTTAAGTTTTAATGTTGGACCCCGTTTTCGAAGCCCAACGATCGATTTGGATACCGAACAAAGTTTGACTCGAGTCTTGAGATGAATTCTAAGAAGACTATTTGGGACAATAGCGAAAAGGTAGGGGAAAATAAAGAAAAAGGTATCACATTTAAATAAAAAATAAATCTCAACATGGCAGCAAAGGAGGGTTCGCCGCGGTGAAATTCATTCTTCGCCACGGCGAAGACGACTTAAGAAAGGTTCGCCGCGGCGAAAGTGGTTCTTCATCGCGACGAAGACGCCTTCAGACAGGTTCGCCATGACAACCCTTGGCTTCGCCACAACGAAACACTTAGAAACTGAAATTCTCCAAACATTTTAAATAACACATACATTCAAAGCTAACCATCCAACCTAACCACAAGCTAATATAATCATACACAAATGGAATTTCAATTCATCATTTCCTTACTAATTCAAAGAGTTTGAGCAAATACATATCAAAACTAAAAAAAAATACATAAGGATGCTCAATGTTGCATGCTTATAAAGCTAACCAAAATCACTAACTTAGTACAAAAGTCTCTAACTTTCTTGGAGTTTTTGATACCTTGCAATAATCAACAATCTTCTCGTTCTACACCTGAGGAGTGGAGGGTAATGGGGTGAGCTGTGAAGCTCAGTGACTTATACAGCCATTGGCATTGAACCACACATTCAAGCATAATTACATACATAGGTAACAATTCAATACTCAACAAGTGAAACTCATAAATCATATTTACCAAGATGTCATCACAAAGGCCATGTCATGTAATTTATCGATCACAATATAACACTCAATTATGCATCATGCTTGACAAATCAATGATGAAATGCACAACAAATGGCTTGAGAGTTTTGTGAAACAAAACGGATAAACCGAAGTTTATACCGTGAACAAAACGAGTCCGATTTATCAGGATTTCATGGTCTCAAGCAGGCAGCCGGGAGAAGGCTATATGTCAATGCGCAAATGACTAACGAAACGTTCCTCTCTTGTCCTAACACAAAAAAATTTATGCTCAATTCATTTCCATACATTTGCATATTCTCATGCATCTTATGCTTTCTCGTCTTTTCACTTATGCAAAGTGCCATAATATTTTGCAAGGCATAACATGATCATAATCACAATGCATTTTCAACAATTGCCATAATTCAAAACAAACAATTTAACACATAGTATACAATCAAGCAGGACAATTTGCTCATACTATACAACAACTATAAATATATTACCCACCTAATTCGCTTGATAATCCAAGTTCAATGTTGTCTTTCCTCTTGCTCTTGGATCAAGCTTGCTTGGTTTCCTATAACAAACCAAGTTTTCATTTAAGAAACATTTAAAGGAAATTCATAAGGCTTTAATAATCAAAAAGCTAAAATTGAACTATAATCCTTTCAAAATCCATATTTTTGGGTCAACTTTTTCGTGATCATTTTGATCAGATAAATGAATAAATTTGACAACACTTCCTTCTAGAAACATATTCTTCATTGTCTTAAGTTTTCAATGACATCAAAATCATTCAATTTGGTTTAGTAATCCGAAAGTTTTACTCCAAATATTTTCAGACTGCTTTTATACTGAAACAATATTCTACTCTCAAATTTCGTTCAAAATTTGATATCCTTAGAGACTGAATTTAAACTTCATTTCTTCACAAAACTTATAGCCCTATGTCTCTAGTGTGCACCAAAACAAAAATAACTTCATTTGGACATCTAAAAAAAGTTATGCCCAAAATACTAAAATATGTCTGTATAGGAAAATGGAGTTCGTCGCGGCGAACGTGTCCAGAAACCTAAACCGAAGACATTTTTTGACATTCTTTATCTTGTGTTTTCAAACTCAAATCTTTTAATAGACGTGTCAATTCAGACGATGTCAGATTACAAGTGAAAGTGATAAAGATGTCAGGATAGCTAGCCCATTTACAGATGGCCATTGCATCTTGATAATTTTGTATCATATATCTCAACCCTTCAACAAAAGTTGACGGCAAAATTATACGTTTTCTAACATATGCACTTGATGTATGCCCTTATGATACTGCTTTTGAAACAGTGCTATAAAGATCAGCTCTAAGATCCTCTTGATGAGTTTTAACATAACTGAATCTTTGATTTTCCATCATTATGTATCCATCAACAACAATTTGTTGGAACAATCTTTCAGCATGCAATAGAAGAGATTTTTCATGGTCTCTATCTTGCATTCTAAAGGTTAAATACTCCCGTAATGTGACTTCAATCTTCTTTTTAGTACTTGACAGTGATGCATCACTATGAGAGATATCTTCTCTATATCCTTCTACACCATAAGGAAATAACAAAGCGTATTGCATAGGAAGATAGGCTGGATGCAAATCATGTACTCTTTGTAATAGCCCACATTGTGGTTGAACAATAATATCCTTCCCAATGTTTGAATTATCCACATCACCAACCACTAATGTTGTTACCTATGATGTTGTAGGCAAGTTATAAGTTCTACCATCACTTGCTCTTTTGTGGATTAGTCTTAGCTTCAAATCCTTGCTATTGGATGTTTGAAACCTATCTTGGATGAAATCTATCTCTTGATATTCTAAAAGCCTAAGTCAATATATTATAACTATCAAGCATCTCCTTCAAATTCATCACAATACTACGATCAAAAAAACTCTCATCATCTTTTGATCTGAAAATGGAACATATAGTTTCATCATGGAAAATTAATAATGAGATAAAAATTATATGTAAGACATGACGTGAATTTAAGGCGTACCTTATAACAATCATTTGGTTATCAATTTCATGTTCTGCATCAAAGATATATATTTGGGAAAATTTTGGTGGTTGGCCTTCAACTAGAAGTAAGTTGTCAATATGATGATAATTCTGGCCAGACATTACAAAAGTATAAGGACTATTTCCATCATTGAGTGACTTGTTAACCTTTCCTCCCATAGAAGTGAAACTAAACATCATGTTACAAATCTTGATATATTTCATAAAATGTTTGGATATTGCCAACTGTTTACTAAATACTAACTTCCTTAAATACTCTGGAGGTTTCTTGAAATGTGGTAGTTGAATCTTTCCTTGAACACAACAAAGACCAAATCTAGAGTTGGTAGTGTGCTTAGATTTTTTAATCCTCTCACAGTACCACATTTAAGCTCCACTGTAAGTGCAGACAAAATGAGGATCACTAAGATCAATATATTCTGTAAAAGAAAAATAAATCTAATATTAACTAAGTTAAACACAAGTTATGCAAAAGACGTTAAACAACTCTGAGATATTAAACCTTTATGTGCAAAGTAAGTACTTTCTTCAATACTATCATCTTCATTAATCTCAGTTGCATAGTTTGCATCGTCACTTTCAACTGCAATAATAATAAATGAATTCAATTATTTAATACCCTCTAAGTACATTGAAGAAACAAAAATTAATACAATGTCTTAACATAATTATATAAATAGAAAAATTACATATGTCAAGTGTACCTTGATGAATAAATGCACCTTTTAATTCAGATTGTGAATCTTCTGACACAAGATCAATAATGTCATCGGCTTCATTACTTGTATAATCTTCCAATGAAACATTGAGATCTGGCAATCCAATTTCACATGCAATGTTTGAAGCCTCAATTTTGTCATGAATTTTGCAATTGCAAGTTATAGCACTACATTTGGTTCACTTGAGATCTGGCAATCCAATTTCACATGCAATGTTTGAATCCTCAATTTTGTCATGAATTTTGCAATTGCAAGTTATAGCACTACATTTGGCCATACTTCTAATAACATGTCTTCCTGGCTTCATTGCTAATAGATTTACATTTTGAGTTCTCTTGGAGATTAAACATGGTGAACTTGCAATAGATTGAATCTGAGGAAGGCTATTTACTTCCAAATTTTCCCTTGATTTGAGTCGTTTGTTTGAGCAACCAACTTCCTCTAAACATAAAGAAAAGTATATGAAATTGATTAATTTACAACAAAATATATCATTTTTTATATACAATCTAACATTGACAAACCTGGAACAGCTAATGAGTTAAAATCTTTGAAAAGGTTCTTAGCACAGTTTGAAAGATCTGTAAA
>JANJEY010001501.1:0-11181 GCA_024703695.1 Erythroxylum cataractarum
GCTTGGAACTTGTAGACTGTACTACGAGGATAAGCTAATATCAATAAAATACCTGATTTCTCATCCATTGTCTATCATTGGTGCTTTCATTGAGAGCCCAGTGTATGCAAACAAGGATGGCTCAACAGAAGTGGGACTCGATGGATGCACGGATGACAGCAGTAGAGACGAAGTTGATGGATCACACAGTCCAACTGGGCACCTTACACAAGGGAGTCGATGACCTCTCTCGAGCGTTGGCGGCGATGCATGCGGAAATGCGGGAAGGGTTCCAACGTCAATCTGCTCACCGGACGTCAGATGTTGGGTCGGGCTCGGTGGACCGTGGGAAGTCGGTCCAGACCGATGGGGGCAGTGGCGTCACGTCCATGGCATCGGAAGAGTACCAGCTCCGAGCCAAGCGGATAGAGCTCCCTCCATTCCAAGGTGAGGACCCGATTGGATGGGTCTCTCGGGCGGAGTTGTATTTCGCCATTCAGGGGACTCCCCCGGAGCTCCGTGTTCAGCTGGCACAGATTTGTATGGAAGGGATGACATGGCACTGGTTTAAGGTTCTCCTAGCGTCGAAGCCCGAACTGGATTGGGAGACCTTCAAGCGAGCCTTGTTCGACAGGTACGGTGACCATTTCAATGGGAATCCTTTTTCCCAGCTGAAATCATTGACGCAACATGGGACGGTGGACGAATATGTGGAGACGTTTGAAATGTTGATGGCCCAGGTTCCACCCCTTCCGGAGGATCAGTATATGGGGTTATTCGTCGGAGGATTGAGAGAGGATATAAGGTTGGAGGTTCTGGCACTAGACCCTTCCTCCCGGTATCGATTAATAGCAGCCGCACGTGCAGTGGAGCGTAAGCTCACACCTTCGACACATGCTAAACCGGTAGTGGGCTGGAGACCCGTGGGTGCTCCACGAACCGGGTCTCCTAACCCGACGCTAGCTGGGCGCGGATGGGTCGATCCGCAACCCGGCATAGGCCGTCCCCAACCACCGGCCAGCGGAGGCGCCACCCAGTGGGCGCGCCAGGAAGGGGATCGGCGACCTGGTTTGGAGAAAACGGTAGAGGCGCGACCAAGGGGGACCCGAAATCTGTCTTATCAGGAGTTGTTGGATCGTCGGGCTAAAGGACTGTGTTTCAAATGTGGGCAACATTTCGGTCCACGACATGTCTGTCCCGATAGGCACCTGCGACTGATGATTTGGGAGGGCAGTGAGGACGATGATGGGTTGCAGGCTGGGTCTGGGAATAACGAGGAGGCCATCATGGGAGAGGCCGAAGAAATGGTCTGCCAAGTAGCAGAATATGGAGAGATAGCGCAGACCAAGACTCTCAAATTCGAAGGGAATTTGACTGGGGTTCCCATCTTGCTGCTCATTGATAGTGGAGCAAGTCACAACTATCTATCGCATGAATTGGTGGCAACCTTGGGACTGACAGTGACTCCGACCGAGACTTATGGGGTCAAGTTGGGTAACGGAACTAGGTGTTCCTCACAGGGCCGGTGCGAAGGATTGGTGGTGAAGGTGGGAAATGTGGAACTTACGATTGATGCATTCATTCTTCAGTTAGGTGGAATAGACCTTGTTTTGGGAGGAGAATGGCTGGAGACTCTGGGAGAGGTACGGATGGACTTCAAGCAGAAAACTATCAGGTGGGGCTTTGAGCAAGGTAAGGAAGTGGTCACTCTAAGGGGACAAGGCTGTGAGCACCCCCAACAACTTTCTGCACTGCAAGGAATGCTTCAGTCCATTGCCATGGATTCTCGAATCGAACAGTTAAGAGGTGATGCAGATATGATTGCCTCGGGAAGTAAGACTACCCTACTTCCAGCCCAATCCCAAGAATTATCCGTAGTATTGCAGACTCACCAGCTGGTATTCCAAGAACCAAAGGGGCTTCCTCCTTCGCGAAGTCATGATCATGCCATTAATCTGTTCTGTGGAACCAATCCGATCAGTGTAAGGCCCTATAGGTATGCTTATCACCATAAGGATGAGATTGAGCATCAAGTCAGGGAGTTGCTTGCCATGGGGGCTATCCGACATAGCACCATCCCTTTCTCTAGTCCGGTGATTCTGGTCAAAAAGAAGGACCAATCGTGGCGGATGTGTGTAGATTACCGGGCTTTAAACAAGGTAACCATTCCGGACAAGTTCCCCATCCCTACTATCAGTGAGCTTATTGATGAATTGCATGGTTCCAAGTACTTTTCTAAAATTGATTTGAAGTCCGGATTTCATCAAATCCGAATTAAGAGTGAGGATGTTCACAAGACCGCCTTCCGAACTCATGAAGGCCACTATGAATACTTGGTCATGCCCTTTGGGCTTATGAATGCCCCGTCCACATTTCAATCCACCATGAATTCGGTTTTTAGACCCCTATTGAGGAAGGGTGTGTTGGTCTTCTTCGATGACATCCTAATCTATAGCAACAGTTGGCAGGAGCATCTCAAACAATTGGAACAAGCTTTGCAACTCTTAATTGAACATCAGTTCTTCGCTAACCTTAAGAAGTGCCATTTTGGACAGCAATCGGTTGAGTACTTGGGGCATGTCATCTCGGCTGAAGGGGTTGCTATGGACCCTACTAAGATCAAGAGTGTTAAAGAGTGGCCGGTTCCCACAAATGTAACAGGGGTTAGAGGATTCCTTGGATTAACGGGGTATTATAGGAAGTTTATCAAGGATTATGGGAAGATTGCTCGGCCCCTCACTGAACTCACTAAGAAGGATAATTTTTCTTGGGGACCTGAAGCTCAAGGAGCTTTTGAAGAGCTGAAGAATTGTCTGATTTCTTCCCCAGTCCTCATCCTACCAGACTTTTCCAAGGAGTTTGTTGTGGAATGTGATGCCTCGGGGTTTGGATTGGGGGCTGTCCTTATGCAAGAGAACAGGCCTATTGCCTACTTTAGCAAGGCCTTATCAGTTTCAGCCAAGTCCAAATCAGTATATGAGAAAGAGATCATGGCTTTGGTGTTAGCCATTCAACATTGGAGGCATTACCTTTTGGGAAGAACATTCAAGGTGTACACTGATCACAAAACGCTGAAGCATCTACTACAACAGAGGTTGAACACTCCTGATCAGTTCCATTGGCTGTCCAAGTTGCTGGGATTTCAATTTGAGGTGTTTTACAAACCAGGTTCCGACAACAAGGCAGCAGATGCCCTATCACGAGCACCACTGGAACCAGAATTTCACCATCTGGTTTCATTCCCCAATTGGGTGGATTCGGCTAAGTTGCAAGAGGAGTATCGGGGAGATCCTTGGCTGTCCAGCATGCTGCAGCAGCTGACATCTGACCCTCCAACAGATTCTGACTTCAAACTGTCCGGAGGATTGTTATTCAAGGGGAACAGGTTAGTTTTACCTCAAAATTCATCTTTAATTCCAGAATTCTTGCATGAGTTCCATTCCACCCCTATGGGAGGACATTCGGGGTTTACTAAGACCTATAAAAGGATTGTTGGATGTCTATTTTGGGCTGGCATGCGAAAGCAAATCTGGCAGTTTGTGAAGGAGTGTGACGTGTGCCAAAGACACAAGTATCAAACTCTTGCTCCAGCCGGCTTACTTCAACCTCTTCCTATTCCTAATTCAGTTTGGGAGGATATCTCAATGGATTTCATAACAGGGTTGCCCAAAAGTCAAGGATTTGAGGTGATTATGGTAGTAGTGGACAGGTTGTCCAAGTATGCCCACTTCATTCCTCTCAAACACCCTTTCACAGCCAAGGTGGTGGCAGATTGTTTTGTTAAGGAAGTGGTTAGACTCCATGGCATTCCAAAGTCCATTGTAAGTGATCGGGACCCTATCTTTGTTAGTAGCTTTTGGCAGGAACTTTGGAAGATGCAGGGAACGGTTCTTCGCATGAGCACCTCCTATCATCCGGAAACGGATGGCCAAACCGAGGTGGTCAATTGGTGTCTTGAGACCTACCTACGGTGTTTTGTGTCTGAACAACCTAAGCAGTGGCACATTTGGCTTTCTTGGGCTGAGTTTTGGTATAATACCACGTTTCACTCCGCCACAGCTACTACTCCTTTTGAGGTGTTGTATGGACGACCCCCACCTAAGGTTCCCCACTTCCTCATTGGAGAATCATCCATCGATGCTGTTAATGGAGTGTTGATTGCTAGGGATGAGGCCTTGCGGCAGCTCAAATTTCACCTTGTCCGAGCTCAACAAAGGATGAAATCTGCAGCTGATGGGAAACGCAGGGATGTTCACTTGGAGGAGGGGGATTGGGTGTATATCAAGCTTCGACCCCACCGGCAGACATCCGTGGCTAGGCGCATTTGTCCTAAACTTTCAGCCCGGTTTTATGGTCCTTTTCAGGTGTTATCTAAGGTGGGAGCTGTGGCCTACAAGCTAGCTCTTCCGGATACTTCTAGAATTCATCCGGTGTTCCACATTTCGTAGCTTAAAAAGGTGATCGGGACTCATGTGCCTGAACCTACTCTTCCTTCAGGTTTAGAGGTAGATTCCACTGAACCATTTGCACCTGAAGCCATCCTTGCGGAGCGGACTGTTCAGAAGGACCAAGAGCAAATAGTTGAGTGGCTTGTTCTTTGGAAGGGCAGACCTATCGAAGAAGCTTCATGGACAGCAGCTGTCCAAATTCAACAGCAGTTTCCTTCCTTCTGCCTTGAGGACAAGGTAGATTCTGTAGAGGGTGGAATTGATAGCAATATGGGTCCTAAACCCATATTGACATACTCTAGGAGAAAGAGGGAGAAGGGTCCTAACATGCAGCCTATGCAGCCTAGGCCCATACTGACATATTCTAGGCGATTTCCTAAGGCAGGGAGGGATGAGTCAGCAGAAAACGGTTAGAGAGGAAGTTAGTTAGAAGAGAGAGGGGGGTATATGTAATGAGGGAAAGGATAGTTCAGGTATCTTTTTACACACTGGTATTATTTTTCGGCCAAGAGCTGAAAGGGCCATAGTTGGCTGGTAGCTTGGAACTTGTAGACTGTACTACGAGGATAAGCTAATATCAATAAAATACCTGATTTCTCATCCATTGTCTATCAGTGCACACCATATTTTCCATCACCTGAAGGGAGCAATTGCACTATTGACTCCCATGGCACTCCTTTTTCATTTGTTGCAGTTGGGCACTGGTTTCCTTATTTGAGGATCTTACTGATGCATTCATGCCAATTGTTTTAGCTGATGTTAGATGCTGGTTAGCTCTCGTTCTCTTCTTTTATCTAATGTATGTGATGAGGTTAATATTGCAATATTCGAGTGTTGAATGATGATAACTGGCGGTAGATTTTCCAATGAGAATTAGTCATTTCCCTGCAACAAGAATTTAAATGTCCTGGAAATTTGATCCCTTTAAGTTGTAAAACTCTATTGGCTCATAACATGCCACAATATTCATCTCCTTTGCCATTATCTGTATGGCACTGCATTGTCCGCCATTAATATTACAGAGTATATTGATGGACAGGCACTTCTTTCTTTTGTCAGATTGAAGCAGAGGTGGGTTGAAGTGACAACAGATACTCAGGTGGATGCACTCATAGAGGCTGTGAAGCAAGGATCTGTAATGTTTAGCTGTGGTGCTGATGTGAGCCGGACTATGGTCTTTGCAAACACTGTTGAGGCTGTTGAAGCAGTAGCTAAGATATTGGAGCGAGCTGGAATTGAATGTTATCGTTACCACAAGGAAAATTCATTGGAAGAGCGTGCAAAGACATTGGTTGATTTTCAAGAGAAAGGTGGAATTTTTGTTTGCACTGATGCTGCGGCACGTGGAGTTGACATTCCAAATGTCTCACACGTTGTTCAGGTTAAGAAGCCGATCAATTGTAATTTTTCTCTAGTTTTTTTTTCCTGACCTGTCATTTAGTAAGATTTTTTGGAAAGCTCACTGCTGGAAATAATTAAATGGTGACAGTTACAATGGTACATTGCTGTAAATACGCAACTATAAAATCCTGATTTAATGTAACAAAAATCTTGTATAATTAAAAATATATTATGATACACAAGAAATCATGGATATGACCTCCACACCTAGTTTGACTAGTTCATAAGAATTTTTTTCATGGATTACTAGGATAGTACAACTGGAGCATGAGTGACACTAGGGATTAAAGTCTCAAATATAATGGGAAATATGTGTGCATTCATAATGGTGATTTATCAATTTGACTTTGCCAACTTCGGAGTACCTCTTTAGTTCATGAAATATGTTCCCCAAAACTGTCTATTTAATCTTGACACTACATTCAATAACTAAGAACTAACCTAGAAGTGTTGGTTTGCTACAGGCAGATTTTGCTACCTCTGCTGTAGATTTCTTGCACAGAGTTGGTCGCACAGCTCGAGCTGGCCATTATGGGCTTGTCACTAGCCTATACACTCAGTCTAATCGTGACCTCGTTGGTGCGATTTGTCAGGCAGAGAAACTGGCCCAACCTGTGGTAATTTTCTGAAATTCCAAAAAGTGCTTAACCGGTTATTGTTTCTGCAATTCTTTGAGTATCATTGAAGAATGGTTGCCATTATATATCATCTTGGTGCCTTGCCAAGCGTTTCCATCCTTGATTTTGGTCCTGGTATGGAGTATTTTGTATGACACCATTTTTGTTTTCTGTTGTCGCAGGAGACAGCTTTTAGCAGAAAAAGGAGTTTTAGAAACAAACTTAAGAAGAAAGGTATGGCATTGATAAAAATTCCTTGTCTGTTTTATTTTACCGTATGCTTTTTGGTTCCTTTTTCAGTAGACAACATTGCTTATTGATATCCATTGCAAGGACTCTAAACCTGAATTCTGAATACGTAAGTGAAGCTGCAATTCAAGTACTAGAACCTAAGATCCCCGAACCCTCCATCCGAGCTAGAGTGAACCCTCTTTGAATGTTCAAATTCTCATAACTGAGTTGCGATTGCCAGAACTTTAGCTTGGTCCTTCTATGATCAATTGATCATTGATTTGAGAGCATGCCTACATCAAATCTATTGATCAACTTCTTTTTCTACTGATCCAATTGATTTTGTGATCTTTAAATTTAGCAAGTGCCAGCAAAGTCAGAGATATGTCGAGTGCTGAAGTCGTGAGGGTCTGAGGAATTCTGTTTAATGGGACATGATCTTCTGTCCAATATTATGGTGTCTAAATAAATGACTGAGATTTATGAGACAGAATAAGACACCATAATATTGGACAGAGGATCTGGACTCCTATTTAACAGGCACAATAGTATGTCGCGGAAATTTTTTCACAGAATGCTTGTAAATCTTGTAGTGTGTTATAATTTATCTTGTATTACATTTATATAGGAAACTCCTCTCTCACTCTAGCTAGCTCCCCAACTTTTATCTTAATTTAGTATCGTTTCTAGTGGGATATCATGGAGCCGTTGCAGATAGGCCGATTAATCCTGCTGCAGTGTGGCATCTTCTTTCTGTCATGTTAGATACCATATTCATGTTCTTTTGGTCCTCGTGATCACAAAAATAATTGCCCAGGAATTGGAGGTACTTGACGGTTGGGCTGCATTTACGTGGGCGAATTATACACAAAATGGTTCGGCCTAAAGGAACGTCTGCTTCTTAGTAGTCTGTGGCCCTTTCGGCTGTAAGTTCGAATGCTTCGCTATTGAGGGGCATGAGATGTTACACTCGAGACTGCTGCGACGATGGAAACATATGACAATGATTGATTGGGCTCTGTTTCAGAAGATTGCAAAAGAACTCACACAACTAACGCCAGGGTTGGAGTTTGGTGAAATGTGAAGGAAGGTCCTGACTACTCTACATTTGTCAGCATCAAAACATTCAAAGGACAAAAGGCACCACTAAGAACATAAAGTAGACAACTGGTGTAACAGATGCCAATGATTGGGCATTAAGCCGAATCTAAAAATGAAAATATCAATGTTTCAAGCTTTCACAAGATTCAGAGAACAAAAAGAACTGCCTTTATGATCATAGTTTAGACAAACTGGTATAATTGCTCAAGCATAGTGTTTGAAGTTACGACAAGATTTATGAAATGTAAGTCTAGAATAACCATTATTAATATATGATGCCTATTTTCTCCTGTTTGCAGGAAGTAAATGTTGGACGAAATTGTTAATATGCTTATCAGAGCTACCTCCTTCATCCACTGTTTCCTTTGCTAGCTGGCTCCATTTTCTTCCATTTCTCTCAATCTCTTCACGTTTTTCACTGTCCACCATTACTTCATTCAAAGACATCACCATTTCTTCTTTTGTCACTATCCCCTTTTCATCTTCCTTCACTCTAACACCAACCCTCCAAATCTCTTCTATATGCTTGGCGTTAGTGAACTGATCATCCCACTGTGGCATGCCCACCATTGGTAACACCGAGGCTCAGCCCTTCAAGCGTCGAGTTCCACCCACAGTGCGTCACAAAGCAGCCTGTAGCTTTATGTGCTAGGCGCTCAAGTTGGTTGCACCAACGCACAAGCATACCCTTTTCATCTATCGATTCTCTGAAGCCACTGGGAAGCTTACCATATTCCGATTCTCTGATCACCCACAGAAATTTGAAATCACTTTCCTTAAAGGCCCCTGCAAGCTCTTCCATTTGTTGGTTTGTCAACGAGACAGTGCTTCCAAAAGAAATGTACACGACGATTTTGTTGGCTTTGTTTCCAGCCACCTGAGACACTTTTCGTTGAGTGGCTCCCACAGGCTAGCTCCATATCCTTTGTCACCCTCGACCCTGCCGTCCAGGTAAAATGATGGAACCATCGGACCGATCATCTTCCCTGGCCAGAACTTTGATACGCTTCCTTGGTCCTTAACAAACACATGAGTTTCACTTCATAAATGATATTTTGTAAAAATGGCAGTAGATTTATAGCATTCTTCAAGATCATCATATTATAAAGTTCAATATAGGAAAAGGAAATAAAGAACGTAGGAGCAGCTATCTTACCTTGCCTTCTAAGTCCTGGAATGTGTTTCCAAGAATCCAGTCAACCATGCCCAAGTTCGAGAACTGGTCCAATTTCATGTCCTTGTAAGCGGGATGCGTCTGAGGAGACTTGAAACAATTGGGCAAGTCACGGAAGTTCAATGGAGGCAAACCAGGAAGCAGCAGTGGCGTGCTCTCAGACTTCACAGGCAGGCTAAGCAAGCCACGTTTTGCACAAGCAGTGATGGTCAATTCAACAGCAGAGTTGTTAAAGAACGCAGCCCCCTGTATATTATGTTTTCTGGCAACGTCAAGAGCCCACGGCATGAAAGAATCATAAACGATGCAGTCAACTGGGAAGCTTGTGTTCTGAAACTTTCTGATGAGACGTGACAGAGTTTTAATTCCCTCCTTCTTGAAGGCCTTGAGGAGCACGGCCTCTAAGTCATCGGAAATGGTTTCGACGGTGATATTGGTGGCGGTAACGGAGGCGTAGGTGTATTGGGTGGTGACAAAGCTTGTTTTCACTCCTTTGGAAGCTAAACATTTGGTGAACTGGAGAAGAGGGCTTATCTGTCCTTGGCCTGGATATGAAACCACTACAACATGCCCTCTGTAGTTATTTTCCTCCATTTTCTTATGTTGTATGTTTTCTTAGCAAATAATACCGTGGTTCAGAGGTTGTCTTATTTATAACTCTCCTAGTTGTCGTAATAGAGCACATGACATTCTCATTCTTTGTCTCACATTAGAAGAATTTTTGGCCTAAATCCTTCATTTTCATTGGTAAAATGATCGTGGTCGCTTTTTTGTTCTTGTCATTAATTATCCTACTCTTGGGTCCCACACCACACAACACAACATCTCGATCTTTAGAGCAAATAACTTTCCCATTGCGATAAATTAATCTCCAGATTGTGGTCGCTTTTTTGTTCTTGTCATTAATTATCCTACTCTTGGGTCCCACACCACACAGCATCTCGGTCTAAGCGCCCGCGCCCGCGCCCGCGCTTTTATATGGTCCTAAAACACTTACCAACTAAATTCTGAGTCTGAAGTCTGAACCCCACACTTAGCCTAAACACCACGTAAGCAATATAGATGCTGTAATTGCGGAAGTTGTAATTGCGGGTGTTAAAAAAAAACAGAGTTAAGGAAGTTGTAATTGCGGGTGGAGGAAGAGATTGGCCTTATAGGATTAGGAAGGATATCTTTGAGACAGAGGACTAGAAAGAAGATTTTCATTGACACGGTGTAGCTAATTAGTCCATAGTGAGATAAATTAGCAACTTTTCTAATTTCCAATCTCTAAGGTTTCAATTTCTACTTAAATTAGGAATTTTTAGTTTTTAAAGAATCCACTGTTATTAAATTGTAGATTTAATGCATAAATGGAATTTTACAAAGACGTTGAGAGCTGAGGAGTAGAAGAAGACAATATATTTGTGATAGAGAAGTAGGAGGAAGACCTACGTGACAATAGCCATTCTTGTATGGGTGTTAAAGCCTTAAAGAATTAGCAGGGATATGATGGTGAACAAGGAGATTATCATTAATATGGTGTGGCTAATAGGTCGATATTGAGGTAAGTTAGTGATTTTCCTAATTTCTAAGGTCACACTTCATGCATAAAATAAGGACACTACAAGAAAATGATCATATAGCGACGGAAATATACCGACGAAAAATATAGCGTCCGTTAATTGCGACGGAAACACTAATACGTCGGGGAAATGAAGATAATTTCCGACGGTCCAGAAATCCGTTGCCAAAGTTGGAGGAAAATTTGCGCGGGGCCTTTTAGCGACGGAAATATGCCGATGGAAGTTATTCCGTATGTAAATAGGGACGGAATAAAATATTTGATCGGTGAACTTGTCGGTAGAATTGATTCACCGACGAGAAAAAATCCGTCGCTATATTAAAGAAAGAATATTTCCGACGGTCACCAAATCCGTTGCCAAGGGTGGAATGAAAACAATTCGGCGACGGAAATATGCCGTTGAAAATTATTCCGTCTGTAAATAGGGACGGAATTAAAATTCGGTCGGCAAAATTTGTCGGAGGGAAAGTTTCACCGATGGAAATAAGCCGTCGGTATATTAGGTTTCCAGGTTTAACTCTCCGACGGTATATTTTAATTATACCGACGGATAAGTTCCGTCGCTAAAATACGAATTAAATCCCTGCGCAGCCGTCTTCCTTCTCTCCTTCCCCGACTCTCCTCTTCCCTTTCTCTCTCATCTCTTCCGGCGACCAACTCTGCTTC
>JANJEY010001516.1:0-11181 GCA_024703695.1 Erythroxylum cataractarum
TAAACCTAGCTGCAAAACCATATATAAGGTATAATTCTCCCATAATTCAGGTATGCGATCATAACCTAATTGTTTCTCTGCGCTTATCAACCTTACCTTCACCAGAAAACTGACTTGAGCGTCGGAGGGGCTAATCAGAACACAACCCCCGACGAGACTTCTTTGTTTTGCAGGTCTGATTCATCACAGCAAGCAGTAGATTCATGGATCAGAACGACAACGCACAATTCAGCCAAAATCCGGCAAAATCAAATTTATTATTAAAAGATTAATCAAGTTTTTTTAAAAAAAAAAAAACAGAAACTAATAACTGAAAAATTAAAATTAAAAAATAAAATCAAACGGCCTAGCAATAATAATGCATACAAGTGGGGGGAAAAAAAAAAAAAAGACGATGCCTTTCACGACAGAACTAGGCCCAGCACATCCTCAAAATCAAAGATCCAACGGACCAATAGGCTCTAAACATACCACGGGCCGCGTATTTTGCATTGCGTCGTGAAGAGACAGGTTTACCCCTTCGGCTATTTGACAGTATACATTGCATTGTTTCTGGAAAAGACAGTGGAGCTAAAATTCGAAGCAGAACACAAACGTTCTATCGCGCATTTCTCTCGCTGTCCTACTCCTTCCGCCAAACCAATGTTGTACTTCGTAGGCATTCTTTTGTAATTGTTAGCTCTTTCCTTGTTCTCATCGCAATGGAAACCGCATCAATGCTTCTCCACTCCAAAACAATTCCTTTTGGTTTCACCATCACGAACAACTCCATAAAGGGCCGCGGTAAATTTCCTGCTGGGCATTTTAACAAACACTTTCAGTTCCATCTACCCAATGCTAAGTTTCACTCTCATTCAAACACTCCACCAAATTCATTATTGTCACGAAATAACATAGCATCATTGCCCAAGAGGTCCCAAATTTTGCCTCCTCTCGGGTGCTCCTACTCTGGCTCTACAAGCACAGACTCTTCCCCGAACCACCCATTGCTGAAAGTGTTCAAAGACCTATCTTTCAAAAAGTTGGGAGATACCCTTTTGCATGTAACCCCGATTGATGTCATTAAGTGGTCTGGTTTCTTATCTGTTGCAATTGCAGCCACAAAATGGACCGTCAATTTCCTTCTCAATCCATTTTTTTGGATGTATTTTAGCTGGAGCTGGTTGTTTTGGCCTTGGTTTGTGGCTATATCGCTCGCAGTTTACGGGATTTATTGCTTTTACAAACATTCATTAGGTGAAGCAAGTATCTTTGAACAAGTTGCTGTTGTTACTTCACTCTTTACTTGGCTGACTCTTGTTCCTCCTGCCCACTTCAATGGCTACCTTGAAGGATGGCCTTTTGTATTCTTCCTTGTCTACCATTATTTCTTCTTCTTTAATGTTAGTGTAAGGAGACGTTTATATGGAGATTACTTCGCCCGCTCACATGATCCCAAATGGGACTTGAATCCACCCAAATGGTATAGAATTTTGTTCTGCGTTGGAGTCATGGTAGGCCACTGGCTTGCAGCTTTTGAAGGTCCTGAACTGCACCTTATTCCCGGTGGGTGGAGCAATGTGGGGATTTGGACTATGATTGCGGCGACTTTGCTTGTGCAGTATAACTCAACATTTTATCTTGCCAAGTATTCAGAGAAGGTGATTGTGCCTACTGCTGTTGTACAATTTGGGCCGTATAGGTGGGTCAGGCACCCGATATATTCGTCGACAATGTTTCTATTTGCAACTTATTTTGCTGCACTCCGTGCACCTTTGAGCTTGTTGTTTGTGATGCTGGTTTGTTTGATCTATTATGCTCAGAAGTCAAAAATGGAGGAAGCTATGCTGATTGAAACTTTTGGTGAGAAGTACTTAGAATACAGGAATAGGGTTCGATACAAGTTTATTCCTTTTTTCTATTAGGCAGCTACTAGTTGTGCAGTTGATAGCTGTGGAACATCTTCAGTTTGCTCGATGCAAATAGTTTCCTAAGAAGCCGAAAGATCCTCTGCATAGCACTGAATTCCTAGTCATTATTGTAATTTGTGTCTTTTCCTGTCTTTGTCTTGTGTCTCAAAACCTGTATTTTACATGGTCGAATTATTTCTATCCTTATATGACGTCTTCTTTAAATGATGGTTGCTTTAATTTCATCAAAAACTATTGCCACTGAATTTCGCTTAGGTGCATGAATTTGCTCTGTGCTAATATGATTCTTTGCCCATACTTAACTTGAATATTGTTGTATAGTTTTTAGTTGGGTTAAATTGAGATAGTCCTAAATACACTCAACCTAATATGGAGAAGCTATGGTCAGTTGGCACATTCCTCTTGCAGACATGATGATTGCGCAAACAAGGATCATAATGTATTTTTTGAGTTGCATTCAAACAAGATATTCATAAATACACCACTTACATTCTCAACCTAATTTGGAGAAGCTGCAATAGTTGCCACATTCCTCTTGCAATTGCTGGGATTGTAAACAAGAACATGTACTGAATAATGATTTTGTTGTTTTGGATTTGTAGTATGTTTCATGGAGAAAATAATGGTGATAATAGGAAAGGTCAAGAATTTAAGAACATATCTTACAGGAACACTTATTTTTGCATTTTTTGTTTGTTTAGTCAGAAAGCATCTACAATTCTAGTATGGTGCCATCTTTTCCCTCTTTTACCATCATAGTGTTTCACACTCTATGGTGCATTTAAGTAACTAATACTAAAAAAGAAACAATTGCACATCTCTCCTTCCTTCCAAATCTTTCTTAGTTTAGTTCATTGCAATTTTTCTTTCTAAGTTAATGGAAGGATGATTTTTCTCGTAATGATCCTTTGTTAAATCGAAGCTTTAAGAGATCCAAGCGGAGGAATAAATTAGTCACTTATGATACTTCTACTCATGCCCTTCAAACCGATTCTCATTCTACGAAGACATTAGATTCCTCTCGATCTACAAATTCACTTCTCATTATTCTGAGTGGCACTTATGATTTTATTTTCAAAATATTTTGCTAGTTTTAGTAATGCACTCCACGTAATTGAAAGATGGAAAAGTTCAAATTCAAGAAAACAAGATGACGGTAGCTTCAAATTAACCAAAATTAAATCTGACATGCAAGGTTTTAAATTTATCTACTAGACCTCACGAAGAACTCGTCTCGAGCAACCTAGATAACGGGTACAAAACAAACCAAGAAAGTTATTTAGGATTAAAATCACCTCACAATCTGATTCAATTGATAAGTGATGTTCAATTTCTAAGTTGATAAAAACAAAAGGGGGTTTCTCCTCTCAATATGGCCGACGGCATACACGAAATAAAATGATCAAAAGTTCTTCCAAAATTCTAAAACATAAGTATTTATACTTAGGTTTAATGCTAAAAGACTTAAGCTTAAAATATACAGAAGTCCAAAATATAAATAAGTTCAAAATAGATCATAAGCATATGCTTGAAGATCTGATCTTGTTGAGGAGCCAAGTCTGGTCATAAGCTTGCCTCCTCTTGGATTTCAAATGACGAAGAATAGCCCAGCACAATGATCTTTAAGTTTCAAGTGAATCCGGTCCAAGGATGTGAGACAAATGGATCAATTTGGTCTGTGATCCAACTAGCTCTCCTCCAATAGGTTTGGCTAGCCTCATCCTCTCCGTAAGTTGACCCATATGTGCATAGAGAACCTCCTTGAATCTATCGGTCCTAGTTCTGGACATTGGTCCAACTAGAATGACGAGCTCGATCCTATCATGTACGCCATCTCCATGGTAACCCTTACTCCTACTTACATCACATGGTATCTTCCATAATTTTGGTACAAATCAAAAATCATTTCCTAACTTTCAAAATTAATTTGCATTTCAAGTTCAAATATTGTCTCAATGTCCTCCGTCCCACTATATCAGGTCATCATATCTAGACAACTCGTCTCATTGTCCATTTCATTACTCATTTTTAATACACCATTTGTGTATACCATAAATGTCATAATAATATTCAGAATATATGATTTATTTACACAAAATATTCCACTTTATCATACAATAGATACTAACAAATATTAAATGGTCATAAATACATGTACAAATTTAGAGTACACACCAAATAGATGCATGCCAAAATAATCGAACACTCAAACATGGATGATTTACTTCTTTTTTCTTCTTTTCAAAATCTTCTTCTCTCCTCTCTATGCTATCTTTCAGTGTAAAAGATAAATGATTATATAACTATATTTATATACTAATATTTAAGGTGTTTTGCCTGTTGTTTAATATTTTTATAGTCTTTTTGATACTTAATTAGCTTTAAGTGTTGTTTTAGGTGAAAATTGCCTTCAAGGCCAAAAGAAGAAGAATTTAGATAAAATCGTGGCATAAAATAAAGATTTGGAGCAACTTAAAGATATAAGATCACGTACAGTAATTATGTAAGTCTCTGTAAATATATGAAAATTGAAAAATATTGTGTTCTGGCCATGTGAAGATACCCGTGTAAACAGGGATAGATCCAAAAACAATTTTGAGTGGGGGACAAAATTTTAATAAGAACAAAATTTTATTTTGTTTATGAGATCAAAACTTAAAATAATAATTTTTATATAAATTTTTTTGGAGGTGATGGGGGCAAGTGTCCCCGCTTGCCCCCAATGTGGATGCATCCCTGCATGTAAGTCTTTGACACCATGTAAAATCACGAATTTAGGAGTTTGAAAGATATAAGGTCACTTACACAATTTTTACTACAAAAGGACATTATTTGAGGCAAATTGAAGAGAGGCGTCTTTTAGTCATAAGAAACACAAAGAAGAGGCAGTTCTGAACAAAGGAAAAGAAAATAAATATAATATGTGACAAGATCCGATAGATAGCATTAAATTTTAAGAAGATTCATTAAAGACAAAAGGGAGATTTAGAATATGATTTCTTTGATTTCTATTTGTTTTTCTAGTTTTGTTTTCTATACGTAGGAGTGTGATAAACCCTACGTTGTGATAACAATACGATTTAATCTTTTATTCAATGCAATTTTATTAATCGATTTATTATGATTCAATTATTCATTATATTTTTGAAGTAATATATCTGAAATATTAATCCAACATTCGATTTCATATGATAGAGATTGAGAAATCTTTTTGGTTAAATAGATTTATCATAATTAGAAGGAGCAGAATGCAACTTAGAGATAGGTCGACACAAATCCTTTAAATTATTTTTAAATCTAATAGCGAAATTCACTAATCAATAAAGTAATCTTAGGGGTTCTAATGATAACGAGATTTCAATTAATCAACCGATGATTAATTGTTAATAGTCTTCAGAAAGATATTAATATAAGATAAAAATTTCCATAGTCCAATATTTAATAATTTAATTACATGATAAAGGGTTAGTATTTAACAATTCTTAGAGGGATTCATTACCTAGTTACCGCTTTTTTACATTAAATATTCGTAGTATTGTCCTTATCTGAGTTCATTATTACGTAAATCTTAGTTTAATTTGGTTAGTTTAATTTTTAATTAAATTCACAACCTAGTTTTATGGTTAGATGATAGAAAAATGGTTAATATTAGTACTTACAATTCTTGTAGGATTGACTCGTATTTATCAGTGCTAGCTACAACTACTCCATACACTTGCAATTAAAATTTATAAATTTTTATAAGCATAGAAATTATCAATCAAGTTTTTGGCATCATTGTCAATGAATTATAATATTAGGAAAGCTTAGATGCTATTAATATAACCATGATTTATTAATTTAATTAATTTGTTAATTTATTTATTTATCTTTGGATGTTCTCGATGTTTACTTTATATTTCTAGCTTATTGTTAAGATTTAAGATTCACCGTTATAATCACAACACATAATGAAAGAATGGAGTGGACATTATTCTCATTAGAGTTATGATACGTCGTCGCATATGACTATATCACAAGCATTTTCATTCCATAGTGAGTTATTTTGTTAATAATACTTATTTTCAACGTTATTTTAGTTAGATAGTAATTAATTTTAAATATTTAACTATATTGTAGTTGCTAGATTTATCATTTTAACAATCTACAATATAGAGAGATTCTTAAAAAACATGTCTGGCCCATTCAAAACATTGCAAGTCGAAGCCCAACTTATGCGAGAGAGCAGCCCTGAGTGCGTGAAAAACCAAAACCAACTGGAACAAGGGACAGAGAAACAAATAGAGAAGTAGGCTTCAAGGCTGAAGATTGCTACTTTGGTTTCTGGCTGGACTTGGAAGGGGTATTTGGAGGTCAAAAATGGCGAAGCGGGAACTATCCAATACTTTGAAGAACTTAAAGGTAACAGAAAAGGAAAACATCAATTGTTTTCATCCTGTGTTTCTTGCTCTTCTTGTTTCTGTTTTATTTTTTAAAGCTGGGATTTGTGTAGGGTATTGCGTTAATTTATATGGGTTTGCTTTGCATTGGCAATATTGTTTTAAAAATTGTGTGAATTATGAAGGATGAATTGGTATGTGAAAGTTTCTATCTTTCTATTGTTATAGTTCATGCAAAGGGCAGCTCTGAGGGAGGAAAAATCCAAGAAACAAGATGTTCTTCCTGAGGGAAATTTTATTTCCCATGCTACTGTTAGAAAGTGGTAAACTTTTTCCCATATGAAAATATTTGTTTATCCTGTTATTTTGCTTTATGAATCACTTTGTGCTGGTTTGAGTTTACCTAAAGTAGCTTAGAAGACGATTTAGTTTAATTGAATTAACTAAATCGTCTTCTAAGCTACTTTAGGTAAACTCAAACCAGCACAAAGTGATTCATAAAGCAATGGATCAATTCTCGTTTATTCGATGCGTTTCATTTATTTCCCCTGTTTTTCTTTTGTGTTATATCTGGCTTGGCATATATATATACATACATATTTATGGAGCAAATTTCTTTTCTTTTGTTTGCGCAACAAGCATTCTGTTCCTTGGACAGGGGGTCTACAGCTTGCTTTAAAGATTTATTTTGTCTTTCTTGCGCCACTTCCAAAATCTAAATGTTTCAACTATAGTCATCAATTGGCTAGTCGTTAGGTCTTAATTTGAGGTTTGAAGCCTTAATGGCACAGACTGGTTGTATTTTGTACATAATTGCTTATGCGCATAGTTATAGGAGACGCCTGATAGCATAAAATTGTGTATTGGTTGATAACTTACATTAGTTTTTATGATCATGTAGTGTGGTAATAATGGAAGGCGATCCCCACCCTGGAGCGGCCTTTGGTCGGATGTCATTTGGTAGTTTCAACCCTTCTGTTGATGTGAGTAAGAAGATCTAATGACCTGATCTTTTTTATTTCAATCAAAAGACACCCTGTGCTTCACTTCTTGCTTTTGCTCTACTCTTATTGTGGTCTGCTGTCTTGATAGAAGCTAAATGAGAATGCAACTAACCTTGATTCACCTGAAGCTTCTGCAAATGCAACTGGCTTTAGCAGTCAAACTGGAGATGCATCCTTCACGTGAGTATTTCCAAGTTCTCGAACTATGAACTTCTTCTGTCCTTTACTTTTTCCTTCAATAGTTCAAATAGTGCACATGCAATGTCGATGTTGCAGATATTATGTCTTGTGCAGTTAATTCGAAGCTAGAAATTAGGTACTGTTTTGGGCTAGCAGCATTAGTAGGACCCTAGCAAGATGAAAGAAGAACTATTTTTTGAGTGCTCTTAATAATGTGATTGATTGGTGACTACCTCATAAAAGTATGTGTTAGATTCTGCTATCAGGATATCTTATCTGACATGTTAATCAGGAGCAGCTCAACAGTGGCTGTCCCCGTTGAGATGGGAGCTATACAGTAGTAAATTAATGGTGAATAAACCGTAAGATTGTGCATTAGAGAGTTTTTTAAGGTACTGATTTGATGAATTCTATAAATCATGACATTGGTTATCTTTTCTAATTTGCAGAAATAAGTCTTTTTGTTTGAAGTTTATGTATGCTTCATTTGTGGATTCTTTCCAAGGTTAACTCTATCCCTTTCTTTTGGATTTCACAGAGATAATGGATCATCGTTGGATGGGGCAGAATCTCCTGGCGCTGCTAAGCCAAAATCCGAGTCAAATGGAGACCATAAAAGGAAACAGTCGGAAATGCTGTCAGTGCCAGACAATCAACACAAGTCACCAAAAATTAGTCAGGTTGGTCTACAATCATCATCTTGTAGCAGTAAAGGCTCTTTTAAGCAACAAAAGCGTGAAAAGCTTGATTGGAGTATTCTTAGACCAAAAAGTGAAAAAAAAGAGTGATGAGCATACTGCGCTACTCTCTTGTTGTTTATGGAATTTTGTTTAGACATTCGATGGTCCTGACTACGACTTGATGGAATATTCTGTTCCAACCTCTTCAACCACTATTATTCATCTCATCGTTATGCCGTCACTCATCTTTCTTTCTTGCAACATTTATGTTTTTACTTTTGTGAAAGGTTATCATGCATTTCTCTGTGTACAGGTACTTATGCCATGGCAGATGAACTTGTAAAATTTTTTGTCCCTATATCAATTATTTGATTTATCTACCACAAGTTAGTGTCTAGAAGTGTTTGCTAAGGACTTAATTTTCTTGTCTACCTTGTTCTGCCTTACCATCAACAGCTTTTTGGTAGATCAGGATTCTTGTTTTTCAGAACTAAAATAACTTCTAAATCTAAACAGGTGGATAGAGATTCCTTGCCTAGGATGCAAATCATAGCCTTCTTGTCTGTAGTGGATATGCAAATTAACCGTAATCTTTTCCTAGATTACTAAGAAGAAAAAAGAATCAAATTGATGTCATATGTTCAAACACATTCAAGTAATGTAATTATGTTCTCCATATGGTAAGCCCTAATTAGTAAGGTGCTCAAGGCCACGGATGAAGATTGTTAGTCGTCGATGAGTTGTATACATGGAAAATTCAAGAGCGTCTGATTTAGCAGAGGGAGAATCATCCCAGCCATGCAAAATTAAAGGTGATGCTTTGAATTCTGAACACGTGTATGATCAAAAGGAAAAAAGTTGACTTATTCTAGAGTTTTCTTCGTTATCGTTTCTTCCCAAACTCATCTCATCTTCTTTCATGCCTTTCTGCCGAGAGCTTCCAATAATTGCTTTGACAGTCATGGTGTTATGTATTCATCCCATCTCATCTTCTGGATTTCTCTTATCCCCTTTAGTATTTTGTTTGTTCATATCGTCGTCTTCCTATCTGTCAATATTCAACTACTCTTTAAAAATTAAACTGGATATCGAACCGGTTAAAGAAAATGTTTAAAATGTAAATATTTAATCGGTACTAAATTACTATTAAATTGATATGTAAAAAATAAAAAATAAAAATTATAACAAGAAATAAAAATAAAATATTTTATTAAAATAAAGTAAACGAATATTTATTATTATATAATTGACTAGTAATAAATAAATTTAAGTCTAATATAAAATTTAAAATAATAATAAAAATCAGCCTCTCTATTAAAGACATCTAATACCATCATCAACAAACTAATTTATAAATGAAAGAAGAAAAAAGGTGGGTTGTTCAAAACTCAAAAACGAAGGCACCAAATTTTAAAGAGAATAAGGAAATTGTCTTAGTTAAACTAAACAATACGAAATAAGGAAGAGAGTTTGTGGCATGTAAAGTTGAAACGGTAAGAGCAATACCGCAAAACACAACAAAAATGAACCCCGAAATGATGACCTAATGAATATTATGAAAATGGTGCTGCAATGGGCAAAATGCGAGATGAAAGAAGGAAAAACAATGTTGGAACAATTAGGATAGAAATAAATCATCTAACTAGCAAAGTGGTGACTTTAGATTGGCGTATACCGTTAGCCGTGAATGGGGCAAGTCATTAAGTATCTATACTAAGAGCGAATGCGATGGACGACTACAGAATCGATCCATATTGTCCATTTAATCCAGCGGCTTATATTTTTTTTTCTTGTTATTGAATGTTGTGTCTTCTGTTTATTGAATGTTGTGTCTTCGCGCGATATAAACGCAATCTTCTGACCCAATCTTCTGTTTATTGAATATTGTGTCTTGGCGAGATATACAAGCAATCTTCTGATGCAATATTTTGTGAGCCGACAACGCACGCGGCCGCGCAATGCATGCCCTTGTGACTGCTTATCTGTGTTAATATCTGTTCATTTGTGTTGTGTCCTTTCTCTCTCTTTGTTTTTCCTCTCCACCCTTGCCTTCCTCTACTTTCTCCAGCTGTGGTTGTCGTAGTTGTTGTTACTTGTAAATCTTTTTTAAGCTTTTTTTTATGTGTACAGATGTTTTTGGAGTGTGTCTCTTGGTTTAGTCAGATTTCTTTTTTTTTTCTCATCTTCTCTTATCTTTGTGACAGTGGTGGTGGTTGTCGTAGCTGTTATTCCTGTCGACTGTTGTTGCTGTGGAAAGAGTATCAGTGTTCACTAACTCGGCGTCGGATGTTGTATCTTGAACCTAGCATAAAGTTGTTCACCAACTCGGCGTCGGATGTTGTTACCGCTTCGTCCCAGTTTCCAGTTGCTCTTCATTTTCGCTTCATGTTACTTTTATTCCTCTGTTACTTGTAAATCTTCTTTAAGCTTTTTTGGGTGTATACAGGTGTTTTGGGAGTTTCGTTGTTGTTGCTGTCGAGTGTCGTTAGTGTCGAAAGAATATCAGTGCTCATCAACTCTTGGCCTACGACGGACTTGGATATGAGAACATTTATCATGTTAGCATCCTTAAAAATGATGGCTCACATAAAGAAGACGTAGTGGAGACTTGGATATGAGGAGATTTATCATGTCTATCAGTTTCACCAACTCCACGTCGGATGTGTTCCCACCCAAGGCCAACTCGACGTCTGATGATGAATTCCTAGCCTTGACCAACTTTACGTCCGACCTCTAATGTGTGAATCTGTTTTTGGGTAACACTCTGAAGTCTCTTTGTCTATGAAGAAGACTTAGTGCAGATTTGGATATGAGGAGATTTATCATGTTCTCATCGTCAATGTCATTCCATATTCTATGGATGATGTGTTTCCACCCTTGAGACCAACTCTACGTCGGATCTGAAGTCTCTTTGTCTATAAAGAAGACCTAGTGCAGACTTGGATATAAGAAGATTTATCATGTTCTCAGGGGAGAAAAATCTGAGAAAGGATGCGTCAAACAAAGAAGGCGTAGTGCTGACTTGGAT
>JANJEY010001693.1:0-11161 GCA_024703695.1 Erythroxylum cataractarum
CCCGTATGAAGCGCTTCCACGTAGAGCTTTGCTCCGTGATATATGTGTGTGCACGTAGAGCTATGCTCCGTGATTCTGTTCTGATTGAGCCCTATGGGCCAGCATCTGTATAAGTATGTGATAGGCATTCAGTCACAACAATAAGAACGAATGTGAGTCTCATAGGCATATGTAATTGTTTATTTATGATCTGTTTGGCGATGATTGAATGTTATACCCTATTGTGTGAGTTTTGAATTATAAATGTATCTGTTATGAATGTTGGTGTAATATGTGATATGTGCTTATGATCCGGTGAATTCATCGATGATGGTTCACTCATGGAGTTTGCAAAACTCATCAAAATTGCAATGTGGCTTTTCAGGTACGAGTCAGGAGACCTAGTTCCTTAGTCAGGACTTAAGGAATCTTTTAGATAGAGATATGGATCAGAGGTCTGTCAGCTGACACCAGAAGTGCTTTAGCTTTATTTTTGTTGTTTTGCTAGAATTTGTATAAGCTTTATAAATAGTCGTTGGTGGTATCAGTGTAAGCTTTATGAATGAATGGATTTGAATAGTTTTAAAAATTTAATGACTTTGAGTGTGTTAGATGATGCCATGTGTAGGTTGGATTGCCATGTGTAAGCCGGATATGTTTTGCTCCAACATACCATTATCATAAGGAATGTACTTGAATGTCCTTCGGGTGTTCGGGTATTTGCCTTATGGTAGTGGGATGTTGCACTCTGCCTCTTCCACACAAACAACTCATTAAGCATTACACTTAAGATTCTCAAGTTCTTCATCACTTTATAAATTTTTCGTACTTATATCCATAGGGTATGCCTTAGGTTCATATGACTGCTCCTTTTTTATTTGTGGTTCTAGGCATTTGATCCTTGCTGCCATTTCAACCATTTGACTTAACAAGTTTTGGTTTTTTAGATGTTATATGCGTTACTACTAGAACTGTTGCAATTGTTGTTATAGGATCTTTTGAAATTGGAGATTGTTAGCAATCACAACATTCATCAATTCTTCCAGAGATGTACCTAAGTTTTGTTGGCTCTCCACATCTTGGAAACTAGACTAAGATTGCCTTCATCCTATTGGAATTGTAGGATATTTTATTTGGTCTATTGTACACTCTCTTGAAGATGTTGCATACCCTGTTGACATTGAAGATGGCCAACATTATAGGTCTTGATATAGTCATCCAGAGGTGTACCTGAGTTGTGACAAGAAGCTTCTGGTCCACATGGGAATCATTACGTGTCAAGCAAACTATCATAGAAGTAATTCTGATGGTTATCTCATCCTTAACTAAAGTTAGGTTGATCTTCCCAACCTTGGTTATAAGATTAAGAATTAGAGTTTAAAATAAATCACTTCCATTTATAAACTTTTTTTATAAATCACAAAAACAAAACAGAATAAAGAAAGGATCACGAAATAACTAAAAAGAAACCAATTATGAAAAAAATATACAAAACACCAATTAAATCATAAACAAAAACTAAACTACTACACTCCCTAGCAACGACGCCAAAATTAATAGTGTGTCATAATGCTAGTTAAAATAAAAACTACACTACTACTATAGTAGTGGTGAGTCTAGGTCGATCCCACAAAGAGTATATGTAAATTTTTTGAAATGAAATTATTTGGTGTTTAGGTTTAGGGGGTTTTGCTTTTAGAAATAAGAAAATAAAATGAAACTAGACTAATAAAAAAATTAAAGAAAACGTGTCAAAAATGATAAAAGTGGGAAATTCGATAGGGTCTCAGTTTTTTGGTTCACTCTCAACCTACACTCTACTTAAACACATTTCATTGATTTGTTGTTCTAAAACCTCCTCTCCTAGCAACTAATAATCGTGAGTTAATAATTAATCTAAGTTTTTCCTTAGCTAGTGATTAATCAAGATACAATAGTTAATTAAATTAAACTACCAAATAACCTAGGATACGATCTCCCGATTCAGCTAGGTAATAACATTATGAATTAAGAAAGCTAATTAATCAAGGCAACAACCATATACAGTGCGTCATTTACCTAGGTCATGTTATCCCTAATGATTACGAATCATTAGTCGCTACATATGAATTTTAACATAAAAATTATTAATTATATCAAAATTCTAGCAATGAGTTTGCAAATAAATGATTTAATGAATGCCTTAAATTCATCTTTTCACAATACCCAATCAGTTCATATATAAATAACTGAACAATAAAGAGAATATGATTATCGATACACAAAACCTAAATCAATTAACATAGGATAACATTACCAATTTCTAATGAGAGAAAGAAACAATAAAAATAGTGAAATACAATTAACCCAGGTGGTCGATGTCAATGACACCGACAAATAGACATGAGGATGTCTAGGCCTTCATGGGTCTCTCCTAAAAAAATACTTCAGCCCCCTTAATAACCCAGCTAAAACCCTTTTCTCTGCTTCTCTTCTATTTTAGAGCTTACTCCCTAGCTACTGTTCTATTTTCTCCCCCTTTCTAAAACCCCACACTACTATTTATTTATAGATTTAGTTTTTAGTCCACTCCAATATTCACTTACTCATCTGTTACTGTGCGTTTTAACTAAAACGCATCCCATGCCACGATCTGCATTTAAGGAACAATATCTGCATTAAACGCAAACATCTGATCTATATGTGTTTTGCCTTTAACATCTCAATCTACTGCACTATTGTTTAGGCTTTGGTGTCCTAATCTGCTATTGCATCATTTTATTCAGCTCTTTAGATGTTGTCTGCTCATTTGCTACTTGGCATTTTGCTTTATTTTCACTATCGTTTTAATATTTTTCTTTATCTACCTTATTGTTTTCCAATTGTTATGGTTCCACTTCTTTTAGGTTGAATTTGTTTTCTTCTTACTCTATGAAGTTAAATGAATATTAATCTTCGAAAATTGGCTCAAATATTGTGCTTCAAATTAATTTTAACTTCTTTGCTTCCAAATTGTGTCTAAAGTTACATATGAGTCAAAATAAGTATCTTAAGCAACTGCATGTCAATAATTACTAAGTGTTATGAAATAATTTTATAATTAATTACGCACTTATCATATATTTTCTAAGTTTCATTTCATTTCTTATTGCATATTTTTTTATATATGATGCATAATCAAAACCTAACAACTTCAATACCGTTGGACTTCTTCATTAAAACTTAAGCTTGATGAAGGATCTTGAACTATTGATGAAGTAGGAATTGATGGTGGACTAGTGATTTTTCAAGTGGTTGATTATCTTTTATAACTTTTCTAAAGATGAGAAAGAAATCACAATCTTTATTCTCTTTAATACTCCAATCCTATTAAGCTTCCTCATCAAACTCAACATCTCTTCTTATAACGATCCTTTTAATTAACAGGATAATAAAGCTTGTAACCTTTAGACACCTTTTATAGTTGATGACGAATAGCTTTCAACTTTTGTCAATAAGTTTTGTACACCTTTTGGTCAAAATATAGGAATAAGATATGCTTCCAAAGACTTACAAGTACTTTTCATTTGGTTTTCTTCTATTCCATACTTCTATTAAAGTAATTTTGAAAAGACTTTTGGAGACAATCCTACTTGGTAGATATGTTATACAACTCATATTTTTGGCTAATAACTCTTTTAACATCTTCTTACTTTTCATTATGTATGACGTTTCATTCCATGTCAAGAATTGTTCTATTTTTTCTTTCAATTATGTCTTTTTGTTATAGAGACCTTGAAATGGTTAAAGTATGATGCATCTAGTTGTTTTCATAATTATTGTTGAATTCTTTTGATATGAACTCTCCTCCCTTTTCAAATCTTATGGCTTTAATTTCATGTCCACTACCCTTTTCTATCACAGTGTTGAACTTCTTAAACATGACAAATGCCTCTGTACTTTTAAGCAAATAAACCTAAATTTAATGGATAAAATCATCAATAAAGAGTAGAAAGAATATATTTTGATATGAGAACTTAGATTTATTGGTCCACAAATATCCATATGGACGAGCTCTAATTCTTTACTTTTGATATAGCTTCTTTCAAAAATCCTTTTCCTAGTTTTTTTCTAAGGAGACATACTCCATATAGTTGGTTAAGATGATTATTGGAAGGCAATCCTTTTACAGCAAATTTAAGTTATTAAAGTTTATATGATCAAACCTCAAGTGCTAAAATGAAGAATCCTCCTTTAACATGCATGTAGGTACTTAACAACATCATCTTAAATATTTAAGGAGAATATTCTATTTCTTTCCATTTACATTTTGATTGTCATTTTTTACTCTCATTCATTATCCTGGAATGTCTATTTATGAATTTGATCTCATATTTTTTCTCTAAAAGTTTACCCAAACATAAGATATTATTTTCATATTAGGAATATAGTAGATCTCATAAATAAATTTATGTTTACCATCATTTAGGAGGATAAGAATGTTACCTATTCCTTTTACTATAACTTTAGAGCCATTTTCAGACATCACAATCCTTGTATTCTTTTATCAAGCTCAAAGAACATGTCTCGACTTTCACTTCTATGGTTGCTTGCCCTTATATCAAGGTAACATGTGCTATTACAATGTGCCATTAATAAGGTGAGCTCCTTTCTTATTAATGAATTTTTACAAAGTTCACCTTCTCATTAACATTATGACTTTCCTCAAATATTCTGACACACAGTGCCCATATCTTCGATAATTGTAACATTGATTGCGATCATTAGAGTGTTTCTTTGAAAGATTTTCAAGTTTATATCCCTTAGTGGAAGGAAAGCTTTGTCTTCCTTTTTCTTCTTGATTACCTTGATAGTTTCCTCCTCTTCCACCATATCTATGACCTCAGCCTCTACCACACCATGATCTCTTTGGTTTCAATATCTATTTCCTATAATAATCTTACTTTATAGACTTTGCTCTAAAACTTATTGATTTTTTTTCTTCCTTAGCCTTTATTTATGAGCTTGTAATGAACCCTTGAGTTCATCAACAATCAAGGAGTTTATATCTTTTTAACTTAAAGTTCAAATAATTATCTGTACTCCTTACGTATCTTTAAAGGCTTCTCCATTTTTTCATTTCATTAACAATGATCAATAATCGACTACAATAATCTGAAATGGATTCAGATTCTTTCATATTAAGATAATCAAACTCACGACAAATAGTTTATAGATGTACCTTCTTTACTTTATCAATGCCTTTGTGAGCATTTTGAAGAATCTTATGTACTGTTTTTGAATTTGTTACATTTGTAACTTTCTTGAACTCGACATCATCCAAGCACTGGTGGGTGAGGGTAAAGGCTTGTTGACCCCTCCTTTTAGCCTTATGAACAACCTACCTTTGGAAGGTCTGAGAGAAGCCTCATTCTAAGGTCCCTCGTAACCTTTCTTTACCATTTCTCATATATTATGAGAGTCCAGTAGAGCCTTCATGTGAATACACCAACTTTCACAGTTGTTGATTGAACCCAAGTTTCTTATATCAATTAGTGAAAATTTTATGGTTTTTATTATACTTCTTGGCTCTTATTTTTGGATTTTATGCTTAATTTAACTCTTGAGTGCTTGCCTTTAATTTATGTAGTTTAAGGGTAAAATTGTCACAAATAAATAGTAATTACACTAAATTAATTTTCTAGAACAATTGAACTACAAACTACCATTTTTATTGTAAGAGATTCAAGAAGTAAAGCCAAGGAGTGGAGGCCAAAGATGACAAGTCAATAAGTCAACCAGGGCAATAGGAAAGTTCGCTACGGTGACATGGATGTTTCACGTGGCGAAGTCTGAAGATTTACTAAAGAGACCTTTCGGAAAAGTTTGCATGGAAAAAGTTGAAGCTAATTTAATAAATATTTCGAGAAAAGTTTGTCGCAGTGACGCATCTTCTCGCCGTGACAAAATCGTCGAATTGACGTAGACCCAGACCATTTTTGGAAAACTAACCGAATGTGCAACCCGATCCATCAACCCATTTTATGAAAATAACTATTTTAGGCTAAGTAAAAATAGGGGATAAGCCGACACTTCATTCTCACATACTCCATCTCTCTTTCTTCTCCATCTATATACACCATCGTTCTCTCTTCTGCACCATTTTTCTTCCGTTTTTCCACCGTAAGTTGCTACGATGGGTATCTCCAGTGGGTTCTTAGTTGTGAAGTCTCTTGAAGCTATGCGTGGCTAGACACCTCTTTCCTTTTGAAGATGTAGCAATGGCTTGATTTCAACAAGCTTAAAAGGGGAGTAGCTTAATCCATGTTTAGCTATGATTTATGAACTCCTAGGTTTAGCATTTGTAATTTGTAGTTGAACATTCTTGATTAAAGTTTAATCAAGTGTTGGATATTCAATGTGTTGTTGGGATTTGTTGATGTAGAACTTTGAACTTAAATATATGAAGTCTCATATATATCTATTTGTGATCTTGTTGAATCTCTTTATCTTACATAGTTGTGTTTGATATTGAGTTGATTTGAGATCCCAAATACATTGTTGCATTGACTTACCTACTACACACACTAAGGGCATTTAACAAGGTCTTAAGAAATGAAGTTCATTGATTAATATCTTGGACTTAAAGAGTTCTTTAAGGTTTACCTATTTGAAACTTAGTGATTCCTACTCTCATTGAAAATTGATTTCGAACTATGATAGCCAAAGCTCCTTTTCAAAAGGATATTATCATTGTTTGATCATTGTTTTTATCTTCCTATTTCTACATTCCCAAAAATCCAAAAATACATTTTTACACATTTTTCTTACAATTACTTTAAATTTAGTTGAGTTTTCCAAAGAACAAAAACCCCTTCCTTACAAATTTAGCTTGCATTTCATGACATATAGGTTAGCTTAGGTCAATTTAGGTTCTGACTAAGTGAGACAACCCGAGGTTGCAACTTATATTGCAATCCTTAGATTATATTTTTGATTTTACCTCCAAGGGTAAGTACTAAGGCTCGGATCAAAATGGCGTCATTGCCGAGGAACCAAGCAATTGGTTCTCTAGGTTAGCTTTTGTCATTTTTGCTACTAAGTGAGATTAAGAACCTTTATTTGAATTGCATTCTAGATAGTTTAGTGTCATACTTGTTAATAGTATAGGATTTCATTTTCTTTACTTAGCATAAAATTTTGAAAACACAAACAAACAGGATACTAAACTTTTTACACTTTTCATACTTAGCATTTTTGCACCCACATAATTTTGAACATTTCTTTGATTACTTTTTGATACATACACATTTCACTTTCATACATTACTCTCACACATACTTTTATATACCTACATACTTGCCTCCATCACATCTTGCCTTTTTGTTTGACTTTGTGTGCTTGCAAGTAAATTTTGTTACATTTTATTTTTTACTTGAGTTGTTCCCGTGTATGCCCTGGAAAGTTAAACTTCTGCTTTTCTACCTTGAACTTGAGAGACATTTAAGAAAGATTAGAAAGGAGAGGAAAGGAAAAGAGAGAATCCATGTAGTTATTGAAGAAGAGTATAGTCAGCCAAGTAGTGAAAGCGAGTCGATAAAAGGAGTGATCATGGCTGAGAACCCAGCTTTTCTGCAAAACCCTAACCTTACTGCTAATCAACCTAGGAATGGTGATAATGGAGGTAATAGGAAGCAGGAGCGAGTTGGTGAGAATAACGGAAATCAAAAAAGAAAGACCATTAGGGAAGCAACTACCTCTGATGTGATCTATGACCCATTTACTGCTACTTGTCCTAATTTTGATGTGAATTTTAAAGTTAAATGATTGTTCATTAACTCTCTTCCTAAATTTCATGGCTTGACAAGAGAAGATCTCTACATCCATTTATAATCTTTGCCCATAATTTGTGATAGTATGAAAACTGTGGGAGCTTCACTTGACCAAGTATTATATAAGTTTTTTCATTTATCCTTGGAGGGAAAGCAAAGGACTGGTACATGAGCCTCCCTAGACATGTGGCGAATGCTTACCATAGTTAGGCCAATCTATGAAAGGCATTCCCGGAGAAATATTTTTCGGCCTCCAGAACTTCGTCATTGAGAAAGGAGATCTATTTAGCACATCAAGATTATAATGAGTCACTCTATGACTATTGGAACCGCTTTCAATACTTGTTATCCAGATGCCCCCACAATCAGATACCTGATGAATAGCTGGTGCAGTATTTTTATGATGGATTGAAAGGTCAAGATAAAGGTATGCTAGATACAGCATCGGGAGGTTCCTTGATTGACCTTACAGCTTTGGAGGCATGGGATTTGATCAAGAATATGGCTTTGAATTATCAATAGTATAATGTTAGAGATACCAGAAATGTACAATAGTTGGGAGCTTCGATAGCCCAATCCAGAAGAATGGAGAATTTAGAGTCTAAAGTTGACTCTTTGGAGAGTAAAGTAACTTCACAGTTGTCCTTCATCATTGCAGAACTGAAAAACATGAGGGTTGTTTCAAAGAACCCTCATTAGTCATTATCCCACATGGGTGGCATGCTCATATAAGTCAATCATAAAAAATGAACTCATTTCACCTACTTCTAAACAGATTTTAGGAAACCTCAAATAGGAATTTCAATTGGCTTCTTCAAATCATTTGTTCTCCATTTTATTAAGTTTTTAATGACATCAAAATCATTCAATTTGGAGAAAAAATCTAAAAGTTATAGCTCAACCATTTTCAGACTGTTCTTAGAATAAACCAGCACACTATTCTCAACTTTCATCCAGAAATTGAAAGTCTTAGAGACTAAATTAAAATTTGATTCCTTCAGATACTTTGTGGCTCTATGCCTCTAGTTTAAGTTGGGATAAGAATCATCACATTTCAAGCTCTACAGGTCAAGATATCACCAAAATACTAAAGCATATTTAGTAAAATATCCAACTCATATTCTTCCTAATGATCCCCTCATTTTGATTCAATCAAACTTTTTCAGGTTAATACCAAAAGCTATAAATTTTGGTGGAGAAATAGAGGAATGTGTTAGGAAACCAATGCTTCAAACATCAGGTCATTTGAAGATCTAGAGAAAAAGTTATAACAAAAAGATCAAAGTATATTCAGAAAATAGCCTTCCTTAGACAAATAGGGAAGTCACGATCGTGCGCATACACGACCGCGACATTCAGGTGGACCTGTGCTCTTTGTCTTCACCGACATATCAAATTTAAACTTCTATAACTATTGTTCTAGAACTCCAAAATTTACAAACTTTATATCAATGGAAAGCTAAAAGAAAGATCTATAACTTTGGTGAGAACTTAAAGACCATTTCTGCCTCTATAAGGGTCAAATTTTCAAAACAAAACAACTATTCTGAAAGTCCATCCTAAACAGCATTACAAACTTCTAATGATCATATCTCCCAACTCCAATGTCCAAAAATTTCATACTATATATCGTTAGAAAGCTGGAAAAATAATCTTCAACTTTCAATAGACAATTTTGTCTAATTCAACCTTGATCAATATAGTATTTCCCTCAAAGCTAGAACACAAAATTTTTACCCTTGTGAAAGACTTGAAAATTGTCCCAATTTCCCTTCCTCTCATGCAACATCATTCTAACCATGCAACTACATTCATCATTCATTCCTATTTTCTTATCCATAGCATCTCATTGATATGCAGCAATAATTTATTCAAAATTTATCATCTTAATTTTATAACTTTCCCAAATATACCGAATTCCAACTTAAACTCATCCTTAATTAATTCATATTTCAACTCAACCTCATCCATACACAAATTCACTTTTCAACTTAACAATCAGCCATTCACAAATCCATATTTCATTAACATCATAGAATAAGAGCTTACAAAGCTTTAATGGAATTCTAAGCCACATTACATCATCAACATCAAAAATCCGAAATACAAAAGATACAAAACCCCATAATTCTCGACATGTATCTGAAGTCTTGTTTTTACATCAAGCTAACTTAAAATACAAAATATGCATAATCAAATGAATGCCTTGACTCACTTTCACCCGATCTCTTTCTCATCACCTGGAGATAGCAATGAAAGGGGGTGAGCTTAAAGCTCGTGGGTAACAGTTTATAATAGAAAAATAAGCAAAATCTTTGAAATGTTCGTTTGCCAATACAAAGTTCTTATTAAATTCATCAAAGTATCATTCTCAATTTCATAACCGAAATTCACAAATTTTAAATCATGAATGCATCAAACTTGTCAACATCACATAAACACATAAGCACATCAAAATGGTTTGGGTAAATCCATAAACATGAGGAATTACACATTTTCACATAATGGTCTTGTGTAGTCGTAAACTTGAGGCACTATCGCAATCCCACATAGTGGTTTTATGTAGGTGTAAACTTGAGGGATTCCATGAAAGAGGTCCATATGACTAGCAAGCAGGTGGGAGAAGCCTTTAACTTGGTCAACGTGTATGTGACATTCTTGAATGGATTACACCAAACCCATATAACATGTAATTCATGAATGGGAAACCATTTGCTCAAATGACACATTTTTGGAAACTTGTTTTTCATGAACATGATATTTCAAAAATTATTTCCAAAAACATGATTTCATAAACATGTATCTTTTTAAAAGAATCAATTTGAAAGTCTTTTCACAAATCATCAACCCAATTCACATATCAAACATATAGCAATTCTCAATTCATTCAAGAAGCACCAAATGCAACATTTATGATGCAATTTAAAAACTTTAAACTTCCTTTATTCAAAGAAAACATTTATTGGCTTATTTATTCTATTATAAACATATACCTACCTTGATTTCCTTGCTTGAAACTTTGTTCAAAAAAGCCCTTACTCTTGTTCCTCTTGCCTCCTTTGATTTCCTTTATCAAATACAAAATTCTCATATCAATAGGGATTCAAATTGGAGAACCCACAAGACATATTCACCAAAATTGATCCTAGAATCCTTAAACCCATACATTTATTAAGCTATATGAATCAAAACCCTTTAAAAAATCTAAAGATTTAAATCCAACTTACCTAGAATCTTCACCAAATGAAGAGTTTGTTGGCTCTAATGGAAGCTCTCATCATCTTCTACCTTTTTCTCTTCTTGAATAACTTCAAAATCACTCTTTAGGACCAAGAAAAATCAAAACCTAGCTTTTTCTTCTTTCTTTCCTCTCTTCTCCACCGAACTCTCTT
>JANJEY010001750.1:0-11157 GCA_024703695.1 Erythroxylum cataractarum
ATATGCTTTTGTTTGGGCGAGAGTGGAACCATTTCGTTCGTCACGTGCACGTCGACAAGAGCCTTCTCCCGGCTGCCGGCTTGTGGCCTATGAGCTCCGAATGGACTCATTTTGTTCAGGATGTAAACTTCGGTTTCTTCCTTTTGATTTCCATGGAACCCTCGAGCCATTGTGATGTGCATTGCATAATTCAATTATTCGTACGTTGTGGCATATATGTGCATTGAATTGACTACCATAAATGCGTTTATTATTCGATTTGCATGTGAATGCTAAATCTGTACTAGTATATTGGTATAATAGATATTTATACATATGCCGGTATTTGTGCTGATTGCCGATGGCTATAATTGTATTAGCCACTGAGCTGTGTATCTCAACCCATTACTTTCCCTCCTCAGGTGTAACTCAAGACCTCAGTTGATCCTTGCCAGGCATCGAAGAACTCTTTCATAGTCTCAGACCGTTGCATTAAGTTCGTATTTTGGTTGGCCCATCGAGCATGTAATCATGGAGCATATTGTCATGTATTTTGGATTTAGACTTTACTCTGTATTGCGTATGGTTATGAATATTTATTGAATTTCATTTTGAATTGTATGACATGTAGCCCCGGGTTATGAGGTGTTAATTTAAATGATCTTATGTATGAAATTGCATGTGCGAATCGATTGTGTGTCTGGATGTTGGGGATCGGGTCCGCGGTTTAGAGCGCCCCGCGAGGGTGCAGCCCGAAGGGCCGCCTCGGGAATGGGGTTCTGGGGCCCGGGCCCAACATATTCAGTACCACTAAATCTACAACCTCAATTCTTCACAATTACCCATAATCAACTTGGCATTCTTTGAAAAATCCCAATATCTGTAATTGATTTGTTCATTGCAGCCTTGTATGTTCACTATTTGAGTTTAGTAGTCAGAATTTTCTGTTCATTACAGAATTATTGGTATAGTAGTCATTTATACCCGTCTCTTTCCTCGAATAAACACAATGTATCCTTATAGGAATCTAAGGTCTCTAAGGCTTTAAACAATTACGATCATAACCCCAATACCATCAAAGTCAATTCAATTTATTTTATAACGTTTTAACATATTGTCTCATTTCATCACACACTGCCCACTCTCCAAGGATATGCTTATCTTCAGTATCAAATTCCTCAATTATTCATAAAGTTCTTTTTACTGTTCACTGTTCAACACTTTCAAGCATATTCCGTCTATAATCATAGTCACTACCATTTGTTTACCTCGCATAATTCCCTATTTAGGTCTTGTTGACTTTACCATACATCATTTAACTTTTTCATTTAGTCCACAATTAGTGTATTTGCAATCCCTTTATGAAGATAACACTACATCACGTCATTGTCAGCTTTCCTTTAGGACTTCTTGTCTCTACGAATTTTCTCTTTTCAATTGATTTCCTGTCATTAACATCGACATATGCCAATACCTAGTCATCCGTACTTGGACCTCCATAAATTCCACTTCATTTGAGTATTTCACTTCGCAGTTCGAGACTATTTTATTCTTCGTTTCAAATCTAGATTTCCCAACAGTTTTGCATCACATATGGAGATCTATTCACTTCACATTGCAATAGAATCATCTCAAATTACTCACGTAGGTGGATACGTTACATTCCCGTACACACAATGCAAATAACCTCAGTAGTATATTTTTCACTTGTTATGCCTAAATCTCCTCTTGAGATAAGACTCCATTTCACTTTTGATTTGGTACATTCTTCTTTTCGTCATGACCATTAATCTTACTACCATCATTTTATACTGTTCCCGACATTCTCATCAACCAACTAATTTCCCTAATTGCTTTTCAATCATTTGTAGTATCTCAAGAAGCTCAATTCCACTATACTCACTAACTCAATAAGAACAATTTGATGCCATAATTTAAAGATCAGACCAGTGAATCTTTGATCAAACCACCTTCCTTATAACTTGAGTATTAAAAGTTTCTTTTTTAGAGAACATAAGTTTTGATAAGAAATTGAGAGGTAAATGATACACCCTCTAATAAATGGATGGATTAGGTATGAGTTAATCTAATATGGCCCGCCAATACCTACAAATTTTAAGTCTAAATAGATGGTCCGATTGTTCAAAAAGAGTAAGTTCATCCAAAATAGAATTTGAATATATGAGAAGGTACAATCCTAATCAATGAGAAATCTGATAGATATAAGAAGATAAAGTTCTAATCAAGGACAAACTAAGCAACCTAGTAGAGGTTAGATTAAACTCTATTGAGGATAATTAGATCCAATTACAAGCCTTCAAAGTTAAGATCATTCCAACAAACTTACCATGAATTCATTATACATCATAGTATTAGGTTGGTTTTAGGTAAAATAAAAACTGAATTGAGGTGGACTAAAGGCTTGGTGGTTTTTAATCTATTGGATGAATACTAAAAAGAGGCAATGATCTCTTTTTTCTTAGCAAAGACATAAGCTTGATGTAGGGATTTAGGGTTTGACAATTTTATAGGTAGACCGAAATCTAGTATTAATCCTTTTAAAAAGAAACCAAATAAGTATGCTTATGGAATTTTAAGTCTATTATAATAATTGTCAAATAAGGGATCATACTCCCTTATCATACCAATTTTTTACAAATCCTTGAAATCCATAATTTGGTCAATGAATGCCTCATCTCTTAATTACTAATTTGTAATTTATTTAAATGCAGTAGAAGGAGTTGGTGTAAATAATTTGGATGAAAGCGTAGTTTACGAGTTTTTAGATAGCGTTAGAGAATTTAGAGCTTTTAAAGTTGATGAGACACAACCTACCTTAGAAATATAATTTTGATTTTTATTATTACTTTAATTTTTGTATTTGACTCATATTTATTTATTATTAGTTCATTACATAATAATAAACATTGGTGTATTTTTATTTTAATAAAATATATTATTTTTACTCACTTTTATAAATTTTATTTCTTATTTATTATATATCAATTTTATAAGGGGTTAATATCAGTTGAACCTTTAAACCTTAAACTTTTCCTTTGATCGGTTTGATGTTTGGTCCAGTTTTTAAAACATTAGTTGTTACATTAAATGAAGTCTTCTATATAACTAAAATCAATTGAAATCATTAGACACATTGTAACAATTCTTTAAAAAATTCCATACCTCCTGGGTTGTGTCAAAGCGTCGGAAATCAAGTTTGATTACTTTAGTACATGTCTTCCTAAACTATATTGATTTTTGATGATTCATTCCATCCTAGGATACTAGGAATTTTGTGAAGAAATTTATTTCTTCATCTTTATTTTGTGTCAGTTTGGGTATTTAATTTCAGTAATAGTATACTAAAGAAGTCTCCTTTTAAGTAAATTGCTCATATCCTTAACCCATAAATTATAGTTACAGCCATCAAAAGTGATACTGATAGGGCTAAGAATATATTAGATAAGTTTAAAGGCATTCATAGTGAAAATGGTAGAAAAGATATTTTTAGAAAATTATTTGACCTCAAAAATGGATTTAGAATGTAAAAAAAAACCTAGGAACCAATATGGTTTGTAAAGAAACTAAAGAGGAAGGGGTTAAAATGGGCAGTCCAAAAAATGATCAATTCTTTTTAAACCAAGCTGATGGTCTGAACCTAACTAAAGAAGAAAAATTATAGATAAAATAGATGGAGACACGTGACAAATGACTAAGATGATGATGTGGTAAATAAATGTGGACTTTGATGCTAATGTGGCATTGATTGCACATTGTTTTACTATTGTAGCTATTAGCATGGTGCTTGTGTGGACGTTGAAGTGGACAAAGTGGAGCGATGCAAAGTGGTTCATTTCATCTGAGATGGTGTCATTTTGTTAAATCAAAGAATGACATTGTTTAAACTATCTTCTTCTCGCAGATGCTTTCAGTTATGGTTTTCAAGTTTAGCAGCTTTCAATGGCACATGCGAGTGTGTGAGTGAATTTTTAGAGGTATTATTTATATCATTTCAATCTACTCAAGTAGAACAATTTGGTAGAGAACAAATTATTTTTAGATCAGATTAATAAACCCAAAATATGAAGACAAAAAGGCTACAAGAAAAAAGTTGAAAGAAAAAACCCCATAATTTTTTACTCCTTTTTATAAAGCAGACTCTGATACTATGTGGAAAGAAAAAATAAGGAAGAAATGACGAAAGAAATTTTATATTTTAATGTGTATATTCATGTATACAATAGGGGTATTTATATATATTAGATGATTCTAAATAAAAAAGGAAAATCAATGTGATAATTACATATAATTGTAAAAATGATTTTAAAACTAGATTAAGGCTAAATAAATATTAATAATTGACTTCTAAAGATCTAACATGCATGTGTTGACCCCATACATAGTGTCCTGGTATATATATCTGACCTAGTCAAGGTAGCTGTGCCATTTCTCTATCCTTATTCCTTCATTCTATTGTAAAACTTGGGTTAATTTCACCAATAATGACAAATTCACCTTGAGCGTTATTACTTAGGTGAATAGAGTGTGAACAATTGTATTGAAAAATAACACCAGGTAAATTTCCAAGAAAGACTGGAGAGGTCACAAATGATCCCACGTAAAACCCAATCTCCTAGACATGTAATTTAATAACACAATAATTCACTACAACTATACCCAACAATAACTATTAAATAGATAAATAATGAACACTAGATTTAACGAAGTTCATCCAATTATGCCTAGTTCCTCGACCACTACTAAATTAATGTTTATCTATTTTTAGGAAATAATACAAATGAAATACTACAAAAGGAGAGAAGAAATTTTTGCCTTAAGGAAAAATAGGCAATTTTTGGGATGTTAGATAAAGATGGAAAAGCCCTCCTTTTATAGCTTAAGGAGGATCTCCCATCTTCACAATTTTCCAATATGGGATATCAAAATATGTCATAAGTCAACAATTCTCCACCTTGACATATTTATTATTCTTTTTCAAATCTCTCACAAAACTCATCTTTGCTAGTGTCTTTAAATGTGCTTCAAAACACCTATCTTTAAATTTTAGCAATATTGATCAATTTTAAACAATGTTAGAACTTAATTACAATCACCACCTTTGTCAACATATCAGTAAGATTCTCAATGGTCTTAATCTTTTGGATTATTACTCTACCTTCTTTTAGATCCTCTCGTACAAAGTGATAACAATCGATGTGCATTGTCCTAGCATGATAAACTTGATTCTTTGCTAACAAGATATCACTCTAAATATCACAGTGTACTTTGATGTGCTTCTGTTGAACCCCCTAACTCACCAAGCAATCCTTGAAGCTAAATTGCCTCCTTCACAACCTCTATAACTGCCATATACTCTACCTCTGTATTCAATAAAACAACTTTTGATTGTAAGGTAAACCTTCAACTGACTTGTTCCTTTGTAAGAGTAAACATATAGCCAGTAGTTGATCGATGTTTATCTAAATCACCAACATAGTAGGAATCATAATATCCAACTACACATTGATTGTCTTGCTTATCCCGTTGAAATACCAAACCAACATCTACAATCTTCATAATGTACTATAGAATATATTTCATAGCTTGCCAATGTTCTTTTCCAAGATCATACATATACCTGCTCACAACCCTAATTGCCTGTGAAATGTCGGGCCTTGTACAAACCATAACATACATCAATCTACCAACTGTATTTGCATACGATACTTTAGTCATGTACTCTCATTCTGGATCTTTCTTTGGGTATAGTCATGTACTTGAATGTTCCTTTTTGGCTTTCTCAATACAATTGGTAATTATTGTTGTGGAGGTTTTTGGGTTGGAAGCTCTTCTTCATCTAGCTCCTCTTTTACCATAGGAGTTTTTACATCTGCTTCATCATTTTTGGGGTAATAATTCTTCCTTCAAACTCCACTTGTTTTGGAATACCATCTGTCTGCTTAACATTTTTAGTTGTCACCTTTCTTAACATAGTAGATTCATCAAAGGTAACATCCTTGTTGAAAATTATTTTCTTTAACACTGGGCACCAAAGACGACATCCTTTCATACCAAATTTGATCCCCATGAAAATTGCTTGCTTTGTATATGGATCCAACGTTGAATCCATAACATAATAGTATGCAGTGGAACCAAAAACATATACCGAATCATAATCTATATAAGGTTTTCCAAACCATTTTTCCAAAGATGTTTTACTACCAATAGTAGTTGATGGAAGACGATTAATAAGATGAAAAACGTATATAAAAGCCTCAACCTAAAATTCTCTGCCTAACCCAGCATTAGATAACATATACCAAACTTTCTATAGTAATCCGGTTCATACTTTCTACCACCCCATTTTGTTATGGTGTATCCCTAACTGTGAAGTGTCTGACAGTACCTTCATCTTTGCAGATTTTTAAAAATGGATCACTCTTGTACTTCCCACAATTATTTGTACTTAGACGCTTGATCCTTCTGCCTGTTTGAGTTTCCATCATCTTCTTCCATTTAAGGAAAACTCTTAACACTTCATCCTTAGTCTTTATAGTATAAACCCATACTCTTCGATGAAAACCATAAACAAAGGTCACGTAATAATGTTTTCCTCCTAAATAAGTTATTTTGGAAGGTCCCCACATATCAGAGTGAACATAATCTAAAATACCCTTTGTATCATGGATTACAGTACCAAATTTCACTCTTGTTTGCTTCCTTTTGACACAATGTTCACAGAAGTCTTATTTGCAAGCCCGAACTCCTTTCAACAATTCTTGATTTTCTAATATCTTCAAGAATTTTTCACCTGTATTTCCCAAGCGTATATGCCACAACTTAGTTGCTTCTAGCTCTTGATCATCATTAGAAGCTACTATTGTTGTTCCAATAACTGCATTGCCATGGTAATAATACAGGTTATTATTTCTTCGAATTCCTTTCATTACCACAAGTGCACTATATATTACTTTCTTTACTCCATTTGCTACATTTATAGTGTATCCCTTTGATTCTAGGACTCCCACAGAAATGAGATTCTTCATCAAACTTAGCACGTATCTAGCATTTGCTAGAGTCCTGGTTGTTCCATCGTGATTCTTTCAGCAAATTGAACCAATCCTATTTGTGGTGTAGGGATTGTCATTTTCTGTGTAGACAACTCCACCTTATAGCTCTCTAAAATTAGAGAACTAATCTTGATTGGGACACATGTGATGGCTATATTTGATCGAGTAGCCATGAACTGGAAGGGCTTATTGAGGATGTAACAACCAATGAAAGATTTGAGTCTATATCTTCACACTCAGTAACATTCGAATTTACAACAGCCTTTCCCTTATCAGGTTTGTTTTATTCTTCAGCCTTGGACAATCATTTTTCCAATGCCCTTTTTTTCGATAAAAGGCACATTCATCTTTGCTTAATTTAAGCCTCCACTTTGATCTCCCTTTCTTTCCTTTAATTTGGCTCTATGAATGACCTTTGACTACCAAAGCTTCTGCTGCTCCACTTATATGTTCTTCCTTTGTCTTCCTTCTCAATTCATGACTGTACAAAGCAGTTGTAACTTCACTAAGAGACACATCAACATTTCTATGAAGTAGAGTAGTTTCAAGAAACTCCAACTCCTCAAGAAAGGATCCCAACAACATCAAAGCTAGATCTTCATCTTCAAATATCACATCCAAATTCATCAAATCAATAACTAACTGATCAAAACTGGCGATGTGATCATTTATAGTGGTACCCGAAACATAAGAGAAATAAAACAGTCTCTTCTGTATATGAAACTTATTTTGACTGCTTTTCTTCAGGAATTTCTTTTCCAACGTGTTGTAGAAGTTCCTTTCGAGAAAGCATACTTTTGCTCTCTAGAAAGACACGATTGAATTGTACTACATGCTAAACAATTTATAGTCTTCCAATCTTTCTCCTCAGCATCATTTGGTTTCTTTTCTTCAATAGCAATGCTAAGACCTTGCTGAAAAAGAGCGTCTTGAACCTTACTTTGCCACATGTCGAATAACCTGTACCATTAAAAATCTCTACCGTAAATCTTGCTTTTGGCACAATAGTCATTGCTAGAATAAACGAGGTAGAAGCTGTTGATATGGTTGGTGCAGTCATATCTTTGATTTTTGTCATCTCTGCCACAATTTCTATTCAATAACTGTCAATGTGGAATGTCAATAGCCTAAGGAAAAATATTTTTTGATCTGGAAGATTAGACTATGCTACAATTATATAGCAGATTAGGAAAAAAGCTTGGCTTTGATACCAATTGTTGTGAAACTCGAGTTAATTTCACTAATAATGACAAATTCATCTTGAACAGTATCGCCTAGGTGAATAGAGTGTGAACGATTGTACTGAAAAATCACAATAGGCAAATTCTTAGGAAAGACTGGAGGGGTCGCAAACTGTCCTACTTAAAACTCAATTTCTTAGACAGAATTTTCCTAGACATTTAATTTAATAGCACAGTAATTCACTATAACTATACTCGCTATCAAATAGACAAATAAAGGATATTAGAATTTAATAAAGTTCAACTAATTATATCTACTTCCTCAGACACTGCTAAATTGACATTTCACTATTTTTAAGAAATAATTAAGGTGAAATACTACAAAAAGAGAGAAGAAATCTTTTCCTTAAGAAAAGATAGGCAATTTTTGGGATGTTAGATAAAGATGGAAAAGCCCTCCTTTTATAACTTAAGGAGGCTCTCCCGTCTTCATAATTTTCCAATTTGGGATATCAAAATATGTCATAAGTCGACATATTCTTCTCTATATCCTCGATAGTTTGACCAATTGAGGTAGCTAGCTAACAATATCAGCTCTTAAACAATGGCAAGAATTGCCTTTTGATGGCTTCGAAGATTCGTTTAGTTTAGGATCCATAAAAGCCTACCTTACTGAATTTATCTCAACTTTGCTCTTTATTTTTATTGGTGTCAGCTCTGCCATTAACTAAAGTTAGTTCTCTTCCTCAATGTCACTTATATGTATATATGGCATTTCATTAGCTTGATGTTAATAACCGTCAGGGACTCTAGTAGCATATAAGTTGATATTAGCATATTAATTGATGTAGTTGCTCACATATCAAAAATGTGCTTGCTTAATCGAAAATGTAAAGTATGATGAGGTTTATCATCACTTAACTCATGCATGGCATGCAAAGAATGGTGCATAAACTTCTCTCTTCTTCTTCTCAATCGCTTACTATGTTTTTTATGCATAGAAGTTGTCAAAAGGAATTTGGTGGTAAGGACCCTTTGCTGGGTTTTAACAAGAGAAGGTCTTAAGCTAAAGATAATAGCAATAAACCTAGAAAGAATCTCCAGCTCAAAATGCGAAGGCTCGTTAATCCTACTAACACCATCTCTTATGTGTAGGTACTTTACTTTTGTTTCAATGGTTGTGTCTTTTTTTTAAAGGGTTTGCTTCTTTGTTGAGACTTGAGAGGTGGAAATGAGGAACTGAATTTTCTTTCTTCTCGCTGTCCTCTTTTATAGGCCCCCAATTGCCTGGTTTTTTTTCTTTGAAATGATAAAGCTTTGGTTTTTGTGTTTAAAATGTAAACTCATTTGTGCTTGTTCATATTGGTGTCAAAGAACTTAATTTGAAAACTATGTTGAAACAGAGTTTATGTTGCGCGTGTATTGTTAGGAAAGGAGGAGTCGGTCACGCAGTGAAAACAAAGAAACCAGAACCAATAATTCCTTTCCCTGTGTGAACAGCCACAACCAACACCAAAAGAAAAACAACAGCCATCAAACTCACAAATGAAAGCAACTAAGCAGCAAGAAATAAAGAACACCGATAATTTTTATATAAAATATCTCCCTCAATGTGAGAATAGAAAAAAACCATGGGACCTACTCTACTAAAGAAAAACTCCACTATCACCAATCAAGTTACAAAGATTTTTTCACCTCTAGATATAACTAGAGTCACCACTCAACTCAAGATACAACAGTAATTATCAACAAGATGAAAGAATCAAAGAGTTAAGAATAATACCACCTTTAGAATTTGACAGCAACTTCGACTGAAGATCAGGGCACCTTAGAGACCTCCAAATCCAATCTCCAACATTCAAAATGAAGAAAAACGAGATAGGAATCTCTAGTTAAAATTTCTAGTTGATCTTACAAGAAATCACCATGTGATCAAAGGTTGGAAGAAAACTGAGCAATGCTGAAAAAAAAAACGAAAGTTCCTCTCTTTTTCTCTTTTCCCTCTCTTTTCTCTTCCGACTGAATCTCCTCTCTTCACCTATTTAGGGTTAAAAACACCCTTTTATACTTAGGCTTGGGGCTCCAGTTAGAAGTGACCTAATCGTAGTAAATCTCCCCCTTACAACTAAGTGGAGGATCTAGCCATACCAGCCATCAAGCAACAAATCTCAAGCTTCTCTTTTGGCAATGCTTTAGTAATCATGTCAGCACCATTATCATCTAAATGAACCTTCTTTAACTCTAGCAACTTGGAATTCACCATATCTCTTATCCAATGATACCTAACATTAATGTGCTTCGAACTTGTATGGAAACTAGCATTCTTACCAAGATGAATGACACTCTAGTTGTCACAAAGCATCACATACCGGTCTTGCTTGAAACTGAGCTAAAGAAGAAAGGTTTTCATCCACAGCAACTACTTGCAAGCCTTTGTAGCTACAATAAACTCAACCTCTGTGACTAACAAAGCAACAAACTTCTGCAATCTTGATTGCCATGCTATAACTCCTGCTGCAAACTTGATCATGAAACTTTATATAAACTTTCAAGAATCAACATCTCTTACTATATCTGCAATCTTGGAGGTATATATACTGCATGTTTAAAATACCCACAAATCTCCTTTCTCTGTCTCTCTCTCTCTCTCTCTTTGTGTGTTCTTGATTTTGTTACAATTTAAATGATTTTCTATCGGGTGTTATTTGAAATGGCTTTTTAGTGGGTTTTTTCTAGGTTCGAACAATATTATCAATTCTTAGTATTGGGTTTCTGGTATTGTTCCATCTCCAACATTCAATGTCTCCTTTTCTCTCATCCATATCCCTTCTTAATTTATCACTTCATCGAAAGCAATGTAATCTTTTATCTAATTAATTTATGTAGCTTAATTGTGTGTTAGAAAACATGATGATGTGTGCTTGCTT
>JANJEY010001851.1:0-11150 GCA_024703695.1 Erythroxylum cataractarum
AAAGTATCAATTTCATAATTAATAAAATCCTTCAAGCATAGAGAAATTTCAGAAATTTTAACAATTTATCAGATCACATGGAACAATAAATCTAACCTTTTTAATCAAATTCCATAATTTCAGAAAATTTCTTAATTTATCAAAACTTTTTAAAACTTATAACAATTTTTCAAAACATTCGGACACAATACAATTCACTACGTCCTTTCTTTATTTCTCAAAAACATAAATAGTAATTTTGGTAAAATATTTCACTTCTTGAATTTTTAAAAAATTCATAATTAACTTATAATTCGAAAAATAGACATATCATCCACCTCGATTCCATGCTTGAAACTCGTCCGAAGCATCAATTGCTCCAAAGCCATTCCTTAATTTTTCCTAATTCACAACATAAACCCTAATTAATTAACATCCAAAATTAAACCAATAATACTAAGTAATCACCAAAATTGACTTCATATTTCACAAACTCATATCTATCTTAAGCCAAATAAACCAGAATCTCACTAAAATTCAAAGCTCAAAAGTTTTCTCTTACCTCATTTCTTCTCCAATTTCAGATTTTTCTTGGTTCCAAAGAATCTTTCACCTTATTCCACATTTTTCCCTTTTCATCTACTTAAAAACTCTCTTGGAATCTCCCAAAAATCGAAACCCTAGCTCTCTCTCTCTCTTTTCTTTCTTCATCTCCACCGAAATTGCTTCACTCTCTTTTCTCTTCTTTTATTTCTTTCATTTCCCCTTCTAAAATGGTGTTTCTCCTCTTAATAGCCGAAGGCCCACTCTTCTCATGTCTAAAGGTAAAATTAATGAAGGAGGATAGACCATTTTACCCTTACATACAAGCCTTTTAACTTGACAACTTAAGTGAGCTTCCAATAATACCCTTCCTTTTTGCCTCGAAAATTGACACCGTCACTCCTTATTTTGATAAGGTAAATGAAACAATTTGACAAAACTGCCTTCTATAAAAATGTTCCTCTATTTCCTATCTTTCTAATGACACCAAAAACACTCAATTTGGTTAAGAAACGAAGAAGTTATGATCAAAACACTTTCAGACCATTACAAAACCGAGACTGAAACTACACCTAACTTCACTCCATAAATTGACCATCTTAAGGACTGAAATGAAATTTTATTCCTTCATAACACTTGTATATCCTTAGTTTTATTAGCAACAAGAATCAACTCAATCGGAGCTCTATAGCTTCAGATATCTCCAAAGTACTGAAGCATGCTCAGAAAGTATCTAACTCATAACCTTTTAATCGATCTTCCCAATTTGATCCGATCGATCTTTCACAGTTTGATCTCAAAAATCATAAAATTTTATGGAGAGATAGAGGAATATCTTATAAATTTAATGCTTTAAAAATCAGATCGATCGGAGGTCGGACAAAAAAGTTATGGCCAAAAGAGTGGAGGGAGGTCGAATCAGAAAGACAATTTGAAAATCGACCGCGCGGCCGAGCTGAGCGATCGACGAGCGGAAGAGCTGACCGATCGATGAGCAGAAGAACTGAGCGATCGGTGAACAGAAGAGCTGACCGATAAATGAACAGAAGAGCTGACCGATCAGTGAGCGGAATAGCGGAAGAGCTCACTACCACAAACTCTTCAACTAATTCATCTCAAACACAATTCAAATCTCCAATAAGCTATTCCAAAGTCATTTCCCCACATCAAACTCAACACCAAAGGATATACGCATACACATTTCTCTTTCACAAAAGTCATACGCAATCTTACTCTTAATAGCATTTTCCAAACCAAAGCAAAATACACTTAACTTTCAAATATCATAACTTTCAATCCCGATATCGAAAAATAGCATACTTTATGGCTACGAAAAGCTCTCATCATAAGCTACAATTTTCATTAAGATCATTTCCTCAAAATCTGCCTAAATCAAAAGTCAACTCTTTACTCCAAAAAGTCAAACTTTCTGATTTTCTTCAACATATAACACTTTCACTAATCATTTCTTGCTTTTCAACTCCATTTCAATCAACCCATTCACTTTAATTTTCATAACTCATACAAATCTACTCAAATTTCAAAGTCATCAAAACCAATCACTTCATTTGTCATCAATCTCCTTTAAATACAATAACATCTACAACACAATACCTATACAAACACACTCATTGAATTCCATTTTAATAATTCTAATTTTCATCAAAAGATCGGGGTCCAACAGTAATACCCAAGGTCCTGGGATTAAGATTGAATAAATTTCTTGCTAATCATATTGATAGACTCAAGATGACTATACTCCCAGTAGGACAATGGGAGACAACATCTTCATAATGTAGGAACTTACAAAAACCTATTCCAAAAGGAAAAGGGGAGAGGATTGCTTGAGTAAGGTGGAACTTAGGAAAGCCTATGATAATTATCTTTTTTTCCTTCATTTAATGGTTGACTGTACAGTGACTTATATATAATGTTGGTCGAATTAAAATTTGATTCATAATCTATTACGATAAATATTTTATGTAAATGGACAAATGAGGCATCATTGTAATGCAATACACAAAGGTAAGTATCTTTTCAATATTTATTATATATAAGTGTGTTAGTATTACATAAACTCTACACAACTTTCTTACCACAACTTTTGTTTATAGCATTCATGTAAATTATATATAATTACAGTTCAATTACTGATACATCCTTGAATTAAATGTAGGCTTTGGCATGTCCTATTGGAAATGACAATAAATGATAAAAGAAAGCTAAAAAGGTATTTGTTTGTTAAGAATGATACCAACGATGGACGAATAAGAAAACCTTGTCCAAGCGTCTCTAAAGGTTGAATGCGACAGTCAATCATAACGACAAATTCACAACAATTTCAAGTCAGGAAATTACATATAAGATGGGCTAACATAACAAGAATTTTAGGTATGCCAACAAGCTGTGTTAGTGCCATTCTATATACATATTCTCTGTATATGTAGTCTTCGCGTAACAAAGCTTACCATCAATCTTGAGAGAGAGATATGAGTTTGCTCCAAATCTCAGTTGTTGCCTTTCTGGTGACATTACTGTTAAATCTCGACGTCTTGGCAATGGAATACAATGGCATTGGAACTACTTGGAATTCAGTCGTTGATCTTTCCATTAGGACGCATTGAACTACTATCATTACATCTTAATTACTATATAATTAGGGATTGAAAATTGTTACGACAAACTATACATTCATTATAATAATTTTTAAAATTTTCTTCTTTGATCATGTTCTTGTAAATATATAAACTTTTAAAATTTTCTTTCTTTTAAAATGGGAAGATGAATTATATTAACAAGAGTTGAGGAATATGCAATAAATTTTTGCTTTAACTATCAGCTCCACTCTTAGGCAGCTTTTTCTTTACATTTTTTATGAGGAGACTATTTTTGTGACTCAAACCTATGACATTATAGTCATAAAGGAGTAGCCTGACCAGTTACTTCAAGGAGATTTTTAACTATTTTGGGCTACTTAAAAATCCACTTTCTATATTTGGCTTTAGCAATCAGATTTGAAAAGGTCTTCCTATATCTTAAGAATTTCCTTATTTTAAGGAATAAATCATTCCTAGAAGATCTATTAGGGTTTTCTTTAGCTTATATAATTGTTATCTTTGTACAAGAAGTCAAATTGAAATTGGTTTTACTTTTTTGGTGAGGTTATTAACATTTTTGGTTCTTTATTGAACTTAAAACTTATCATAATTGTTCCTTATGGCGTTCATCTGACTCATCAATCTCAATCTTTTCTTTTTTCTAGAGTACGGTGTCAATATCCTTCTTTATAATTTTGATTCGTGTTTCTTTAATATTATTCAAGGTTTTTCTTGAACATAGAACTGATTTAGTTTTTCTAAAAATTCCTCTCAACAACCTGTTTATGGGTACCTATATCTCAATTTGCAAGGTTCACATCAGTTGGTATCAAAGCTAGGGTTATTCTAAATAAGTTTGGTGCATATTATTTATTTTGTTTCAATTTTCTTGTTTCTTTTATTAATTTCTTCCATACATGTTTCTTGCAAACCTTGAAATCTGGTTGTTTTCTTTCACACATATTTCTACCAAATCATGATTGTTTTCTTCCATACACATTTCTTGCAAATCTTGAAATTTTGGTTGCTTTCTTCCATAGATGTTTATTGCAAATCTGATTGTTTTTCTTTTTGCAATATTTTCTCTTATATCCTTCTCAAAGTTTGCAAATATAGTCATCTTGGTAATTTGCTAAATTGCTCTTTCTTATTATTTCATATTTGTTCTATCTTACTTTTTTCGATAGCCTTAGTTGTGATTTGTTAAAAAATAAAAGAAAAGAAAACAAGACAAAAAAATGAAATAGAATAAAAAGAAAAAGAAGAAAATAGTTGAGGCTTAGTTTTACAAAAGAGGGCAGATTTGAGTTAAGCAAAAGGGAAGTGCTTGATTTGCTTATTCCTATCTGAAATCTGAAATTAGTATTTTTTTGGTTGATTCATTTTTGTTTCATATTCTTTTCTTTATTATTAGGTCCAGTTTCATTGTTTAAGCTCTTATCCTCGTCTTGTTTTCTTTGTTCCTTAATCTGGTTGAGTTCTTTGGATAAGTTGGGTGTGCATTTCAAGGTGATCACTTTTGATCAAAGTTTCTTTTGTTCCTTAAAGAACTAATTTAAGTGAATTGAGTAGTAAAAGGCAAGAGTGATTACATTCTAGTTAAAATCCTTAAAAGAGTGAAAAACTTATTGATCGAAACACTTGTGAGGTTGGTTTTTTTTTTTTTTTTTTGCAAAGTCATTCTTTGTCAAATTGCTATAATGGATGAAGAAGGAAAGGCAAGAGAGACATTCGAACAGAGAACTTTTCATCAACATTTTGAGCACACAGAGTTTAGATTTGGTGAAATCTTGGACTAGATGGAAACAGAAGATGTTGCCATTGCTGACTTGCGTAGACAAGAAAGGCAACAATACCATGTTAAACATAAGGAAGATGATATTGATGATTTTAATGTAGGAGAGGCCAATAATGGATTTGATGAAGATAGAGACAGTCAAAGGGGTCAAATGATAAAACATTATAATAAAAACTTGGGAAACATTAAAATGAAGACTCCATCATTCTTAGGTAAGAATGATTCTGATGCATACTTAGAGTGGGAGAAGAAAGTGAAGTTGGCCTTTGATTGTCACAACTACTTTGAAGTGTAAAAGGTAACGAAATCATAAGAGGCCAATTGAAATTTGGGAAGAGGAGAAGGTAATTATGAGGAGTAGATTTATTCCATCTCATTACTATAAGGACTTATACCAGTGGTTACAAGGCCTAACCCAAGGATCTAACTTTGTGGAGGAGTACCACAAGGAAATGGAGATACCAATGATTAAGGCTAGCATAGAGGAGGAATAAGAGGCCACCATGGCATGATTTTTCATGGTTTAAATTAGGAAACTGCAAACATGGTAGAGCTACAAAACTATTTAGAGCTCGAGGATATAGTACATATGGCCATGAAGATTGATAGGCAACTCAAAGAACAACAATCATTACAGTTTGGATATAAATAAAGTTCTTCCTCTTGAAAACTGAATTGGAGCAAGAAGGATGATAAGGTTGATCTTAAGAGAAAGTATGAATATTCTAAAAGTAAGGATGATAGTTCTAACCTAGATAAAGGTAAATCTTACTCCTAAACCTTTAGAAATAGAGATATTAAATTTTTTAAGTGTTTGGAAAGAGGACACATTGCAACCCAATGCCCAAACAAACGAGTGATGATTATGAGAGGAGATGTTGATGTTAAGACTAAAGGTGAATTTGATGATGATTGCACACAACAATCGAAGGGAAGTGATGATGAATTGTATATAGTTGTTGGTGAAATCGTTGTCACTAGGAGAGCTTTAAATGTGCAAGTGATGATGGAGGATGAAGCCGAGACAATATCTTCCACATGCATTGTCACATCAAGGACAAGGTATGTAGCGTTATTATAGACGGGAAAGTTGTGTTAATGTAGTAAGTAATCTTTTTGTTAAAAATTAGACCTATCTGTTACTAAGCATCCTAAACCTTATAAACTTTAATGGTTGAATAAGTGCAGGGAAGTCAAGGTTAATAAACAAGTGATGGTGTCATTTTCCTTTAGTAGGTATCATGATGAGGTGCTTTGTGATGTTATGATGATGCATGCTAGTCATTTGCATTTGGGTCAACTATGGAAATTTGATAAGAGGGTTATGCATGATGGATTCAAGAATAGAAACTCTTTTGTAATGCATGGGAAACCTATAACTCTTGTAACATTAAAACCCTGATTAGTATATAAAGATCGAGTGAGGATAAAAAATGAGTGTGATAAAAGAAAGAATGAGCTTAATGTGAAAAAAGAAAGAGGAAGGAAAAAAGAGTGAGATTGAATACGAAAAAGAGGAAATAATCACAAGAAAAGAAGAAAAGAAAAAGCATCAAGAGCAATAGAGAAAAAAGCAAGTTTTTATGGAAAAGAAAGTTAGGTTAAGAGAGTTTTTTGTTCAAAATAGCCAATAAGTGTTCTTCTATACAAAGAGGCTTATTTTAATACTAACGATCTTAACCACCTTTGCCTAGTGATACTATGTCTCTTTGGCAGGAAATTCCTGGTGTCTTTCCTAATGATGTTCCCAATGACTTACCACCACTTAGGGGAATACAACATTAATTTGATTTCATTCCCTATGCATCAATTCCTAATCAACCAACCTATAGGAGCAATCCCTAGGAGACAAAGGAACTTCGAAGGCAAGTTAAGGAGTTACTAGCTAACAGGCATGTGAAAGAAAGTTTGAGTTCATGTGCAATTACTGTTCTACTTGTGCCTAAAAAGGATGGAATATAGAGAATATGTGTTAATTGTATAGTTATTAACAAAATTTCGGTAAAGTATAGCCATCCCATTCATAGGTTAGATGACATGTTTGATGAATTACATGGGTGTTGTATTTTCTCTAAGATTGATTTGGTTATCATCAAATTCGCATCCAAAGGAGTGATGAATGAAAAACTGCCTTTAAAACTAAGTATGGTTTATATGAGTGGCTAGTTACGCCTTTTGGGTTAACTAATGCCTCTAGTACTTTCATGATATTAATGAACCATGTCTTATGTGCTTTTATTGGTAAGTTTATTGTTATGTACTTTGATGATATTCTAATTTATAGCAAGAACTTAGAAGAACATCTTGAACATTTACAAAAAGTTCTAACTATTTTGGTGATGAGAATTTGTATGCAAACCTTAAGAAATGTTCCTGTTGCACTAATTAGATTATGTTCCTTGGATAAGTTGTTAGTGATAAAGGAATAGTGGTTAATGAAGAAAAGGTTAAGGCTATTCATGAGTGGCCTACACCTAAATCAACAATTGAGATGCGAAGCTTTCATAGGTTGGCTAGCTTTTATAGGAGGTTTGTTAAAGATTTTAGCACCATTGCTCCACCATTAACTGAACTTGTTAAAATGCATGTTGGATTGAAGTGGGATAGTGAACAAGAATCAACATTTAATTTGGCTAAAGACAAGCTAAGTTCAGCACCATTACTTGCTCTACCTAACTTTACAAAAACTTTTGAAGTTGAGTGTGACGCTTTAGGTATAGATATTGGGGTTGTTTTGATGCAAGAAAATTGGCCCCTTGCATATTTTAGTGAAAAACTAAATACAGCAGCCTTGAACTAGCTAACTTATGACAAAAAGATGTACACTTTAATGATGATGATGGATACATGGCAATATTACTCATGGCCTGAGGAGATTCGCATTCATACTGATCATTAGTTTTTAAAGCATTTAAAGGGCCAAGGTAAGTTAGACAATCTCCATGTAAAATGAGTGGAGTTTATTGAATCTTTCTTTATTTGATCAAGTATAAATAAGGTAAGGAAAATATCGTTACAATTGTTTTGTCTCACAGGTACACGTTAATCCCTATGCTGGATACTAAATTGTTAGGCTTTAAGTATATTAAGGATTTATATTCTTCTTATCTAGATTTTGGTAATGTGTTTGAAGCTTATGAACATGTTGCCTCTGGCAAATTTTATAGGCAAGAAGGTTTTTTATTTTGTGAAAATAGATTGTGTGTGCCTATTTGTTCTCTAAGAGGGTTATTAGTTTGTGAGTCTCATAAAGGTGACCTAATGGGACATTTTGGTGTTAAAAAAACTTTAGATATACTTATTGAGCATCTCTTTTAGCCACATATAAAATGTGATGTAGAAAGAATTTGTCAGACATGTATAAATTACAAACAGGCCAAATCTAGATCTTTACCTCATAGATTATATAATCCTTTGCCACTACCAACTGCACTATGGGTAGATATTTCCATGGATTTTGTCTTAGGTTTACCTAGGTCAAAACGAGTTAGTGATTCAGTTTTTGTTGTTGTTGACATGTTTTCTAAGATGGCTCATTTCACTTAATGTCATAAAATAGATGATTCTAGTCATATTGCAGACTTATTTTTGTGAGATGGTATGACTTCATGAAGTGCCAAGTATCATTATTTTTTATCAAGATGCCAAGTTCTTAAGCTACTTTTGGAAGATATTGTGGGGAAAGTTAGGTACTAAGCTAATTTTTTCTACAACTTACCATCCACAAACTAATGAGCAAACTGGGATAATTAATTGAACTTTGTTTACGTTATTGCGTGCTATCATTCAAAAGAATTTGAAGAATTGGGAAGATTGTTTGCCATATGTTGAATTTGCTTATAATTGTTCTGTCCATTCTACTACTAAGTTTTCACCATTTGAAGTTGAGTGGGTTTAATCCCTTGTCTTTGATAGGTTTAACACTTTTACTAATTGATGAGTGTGCTAGTTTAGATGGTACAAAGAAAGCTGAATTGGTGAAGCAATTGCATCAAAAGGTTAGACATCAAATTAAAAAGAGGATGGAACAATACACTTTTCAAGCTAACAAAGGGTGTAAGAAAGTGATCTTTGAACGATGAGATTGGGTTTGGTTTCAATTGACGAAGGAGATTTTTCTAAAATATCGTTCTAAGCTACATCTAAGAGAAGATGGCTCATTCCAAGTAATTGCACATATTAATGACAATGCATACAAGCTGGATTTACTAGGTTGATATAATGTTAGTGTTACATTTGTTGTTTCTGATCTCCATTTGATGTAGGTGATGAAGATTCGAGAACAAATACTTTTAAGGACAGAGGGAATGATGGAAACCTAACTAAGACATGCAAATGATGGCGCACTCTGGTTCAACATATTTCGATAATCCCTTACAAATTAGTGGAGGTCCAATAACTCGAGCTAAAGCTTAAACAATGAAGGAAGCTCTTAATGGACTGATTGAAGATGTTTGGGCTAAACAAGCAACAATAGATGCTTATTTGGGTTTGGAGAGATCAATCAGCCCTATCACCTTAATTCCTGCATTAAATAGGACTAATTAGTTGTTTATTTTGCCTAATTAGAAGACTAGGTTATTTTAATGATTTAAAAGAGATTTCTAACTGATTAGGGCTGCCGAAAAGTCCGTTTTCTATATTTGGATTTAGGAATTAGATTTGAAAATGTTTTCCAATATCTTACAGATTTCATTATTTTTATGTTTAAATAATTGCTAGAAGATTGATTAGAGTTTTCTTTAACCTATATAATCGTTATCTTTGTACAAGAAGACAGATTTGAATTGGTTTTTCAATTTTTGGTGAGGTTATTCACTTTTTTAGTTCTTTATTGAACTTAGAACTTATCAAAGTTATTCCTTGTGGTGTTCATCTAACTTGTCACTCTTAATGCCTTCTTTTCCTAGAGTGTGGCATCAATATCCTTCTTTATAATTTTAGTTCATGTTTCTCGAATATTATTCAAGGTTTTTCTTGAAAACAGAATTGATTTAGCTTTTCTAGAAATTCCTCTCAACAACATTTTTGTGGGTTCCTAGATCTTGATTTATGGGGTTCACAACAATAATGCAATGTGAATCTCTTAAAGAAGCATGGGAGAAACTAAAAGAAGAATTTGAGGGCAACACTCAAACTAAGATGATGTAAATTTTAAATCTCAAGATGGAATCTGAGATGTCAAAACTAAAGAATTCTGAAGGTGTGAAGGAATATGGGAGAAAAGTTATGTCCATTGTCAATCAAATCAAGTTACTTAATGAAGAATTTCCTACTCAAAAGGTTATAGACAAGCTGCTTGTGACACTCCCCGAAAGGTACAAGTCAAAAATTTCATCTCTTGAAGTTACTAAAGATCTATCAAATATAAACTTTACAGAGTTATCTAAAAGTAAGGATGCTAGTTCTAGCATAGATAAAGATAAGTCTAACTCCCAAACCTTTAGAAATAGAGATATTAAATGTTTTAAGTGTTTGGAAAGAGGACACATTACAACCCAGTGCCCAAATGAGTGAGTGATGATTATGAGAGGAGACGGTGATCACTACAACAATAGGACCCCTTCTGCGTCGTTTTTTTAACGTCGCAGAAACCATTAAAATGTCGGTGAAACACTTCTACGACGTCTATTGAGACGTCACAAAAAACGTCGTAAATATTGGGGTAGGCAATAGGTATCAACGACGTCTTATGAAAGACGTCGTGGAAGGAACAAATATTCTTCAACGTTGAGGAGGACGTCAGGGAAGCGTGGGATATTTGGCGATGTCTGTAGGGAACGTCACAGAATTTGTAGTTCTAACGACGTCTAGAAGACGTCGTAGAAAGGGCATAATTTGTGACGTCTGATTCAGAAGACGTCGCAGATGGTAAGATAAAAAATAAATATAATTATTTATAATTATTTAGGAAAATTTTGTTGATAATGATTTAAAATAAATTATAATTTATTAATTTGTTTTAATTTATCTGAATATAGGAATAATTTAATAATTAATAAATTTTAATTATTAATTAATAAAATTTAAAATTTCCCAAAAAATTAATTTAATAAATTTGAATTATAATAACCTTTTTTAATTATAATTTGTGTTAAATTATATGGTAGTTTAATATTTAACAAAATATTAAAATATGATATATTTAATTAATATTAAATATTATAGATGAAATAAAATTGTTTAATAATACATCAATTTTTTTGAATATATCATTAATTTAAATAATTATT
>JANJEY010001894.1:0-11144 GCA_024703695.1 Erythroxylum cataractarum
ACATACTCTATTATCACTCAATCTTCACCTTCTCATCAAACTAGCTTCAAATCACCATACATATAACATGAAACATGGAACTTACCTAATTAAGTCACTAAATCTCCAAATTCTTCAAGGAAAACCCCAAGACTTATCTTGCTCCACCACCCACGTAAATCATCATCTTTAGGGTTGAAAAGAAAACAACTTCTTTGATGGAAAGAAGAGCAAAGTGGAAGGGGTATAAGATGTTTATCAATAAGGGAACTTGAATGATCAAAGCTCACTAAGGAAGGGAAGAAGAGAGGGCACGAAAATGGAAGGAAAAATTCACCAAAAGCTTCTAAGAAGAGAGAGTGTCGTGAGAGTGGTGTGGAAGTAAGCTTAAAGAAAGACAAACCTAAGTTACTTTAATAAATACATGGCTAATATCATGCCATGTGTCCTACCATGTGTCAAACCTTCATTCCATCTTCATTTAATAAATTAAACCCAAATTTCCACACTTTTACACTTGTCTAATACCCATATGGCCACATGTCCATGATTCTACAACCCTTGACCCATTGGTCTGTCACCCGGTATTTTTTTTTTCTAGTCCGGGATTTAACCCCGAAAAATTCTAGAAAAATTTTCTAAAATTCTCCAAAATTGGAAAATCATTATTGACACTCTTCAAATATTTTTTTAAGATCAATAACCCATAATTCTCGAGATTCTCAACCAATTACAGTTATAACCAAATAAACCGGGAACGTCAATGTATGCATGTACAATGTCTTCATGTGCAACAATGTCATTTTTCACACTACAAATATGTCACAAAAGGAATGAATAATACTAATGAATCCATATCACTCTCATCATATGACAATTTACTATTCTGCCCTTCCCATTGAGGGTGGGATGTTACAGGTGTATAGGAAACATGTATATTATTATAATTTAAAAATAATTGATTCACTGTTTAATAATCAATTTGGTCGTTTGATTATGGTTTAGATTGTAGTGTTACGATTTATCTCTGTGCAAGTAAAGTAGTTTACTTCAATGGATTGATGAGTTTCATATAATAATGAGTTTTAAAGAATAAAGTAGGCCGTTACTTTAATCTTAAAACATACATTTAAGCATTCATTTATTATGGGCCACAATCTTGATGAGTGGTGAACTCATATGTGTTTCATTATAATTTTTGATATGATTAGCAGGCATTTTTGCAAAGTATCAATCTAGTGTCTACATGTTGAAATTATTAACTAAAACATGTATAAGGGAACATTCACAAATAAAGAGTTTATAGTGATGTCTCACTTATAGTTGTTTTACGGAGATTAGTGATTAAACTAGTGTCAGTAGTTTAATGGACTAGCTACCCACTAAGTCTTATCACCAAGATGAGATCTTATGTGTTAATAACCATTTAGAGTAAAATGGGAGATTTAGAAGAAAAAACCAATATAAAGGCAAAACAATAATTTTACCCTTTATTGTATGGATGGCTATAATGTGGATCATATTAGAGTTTGCAATTGGACATCTTATTTGAAACATATGTTCTCATAATATTGAATAATTCAAGAGTTCAACTAATTTTCGTTAATGGAATGACATTTAGTTAATTAGCTGGAATTAATTATAGTGAGATTAAATTAATTCTGAGCTGATTAGAGCTTGAATTATATAATTTCAATTAGATTCCCCATTTGGCTTCTAAAAAGGTTATCAAGCAAAGTAAGAAATACAAATAGAGGTTTTAAAGCACATGATTGAATGTTGGGATTACTTTAATTAATTGTTAATTAGAAGATTTAGAAATGGGCTAGACTTTGGTTTAATTTAATTAATTAGATTAATTAAACTAAATTAAAGTTATTAAAGATAAAAGGGGGTGATTTTTGGTTTTAATGGGGTAAATATGCAGCTGCACACTTAAAATTGGTTTGCTATATTTAAGATGGTTTTTAACATGCTTTATCATCATTAAGTGGAATAATAATATTATCATTAAATAGTTTAATGATTGTCTAATCATTATTGGTCTTTTCATATAGTCATCTTAAAACAAATGGGAAGAGTCTCATTTACTGGCTTCTTTTTGATTGATTAAGGAATGTTGTGATACATTGGAGGCATTTCACTTCTTTTTTTGAGGCTGAACTGAAATTGAGAAAAAGAATACAAGGAGTTGTTGAATTTTTATCTCTCTGTCTCTCTATTATCTTGAATGTGAGGTGTCTTATCTCTGGCTTCTTTCTTCTAAGGAAAAATCTCTTCAAGTTTTCTTCTCCCTTCCCACCAAAGGATCTTGTTAACCAAGATGTCCAAGGAGAACAAGTGATAGATCAAATTGGTAGAGGATATATTAACGAGAAGAGGATATATTACCTTGGAGTGGATACATTGTTGAGGATAAGATAGCATAGTGAAGAGTTAAAGTTGTAGCAAAGAAGTCGGTATAATTTTCATCTTGTTTTTTTTATGTAAATTATTTTCCTTATAACATATCATATATGGCTTCGCATGTTGATTTGGTTATCTTGCTTCCGTTGAAATTTGATTTCTAAAAAAGTTTTGAAATCTTCCATTTTAGCCAAATTGTTCATGTTTTAGTTTTCGATCCATTAGCATTTGTTTCACGAGTTTTAATGACTTTCATACTATTTAATCTAAATACGTCTCACCTTACCTTTACCCACATTGCAACCTTAAAAGTGCTTTGATCCATGATTTTGCATGTGACCTTTAGTGGTGGAGAAATGAAATGATATGCAAAATTATAGATTGTCATGATCATGAATGGTGTTGAATGTACCCGTGGATATATTTATTTAAACACATTTCTCGAGTCTACCATTAGATTGCTTATTTTTTGAAGATGAAGAATGTTGATTGATCATGATTAAATGCTTTGAATGTTAACATCTTGCTATGATTTTTAAAGGTCACTCATCTTTGCTTGTGATTATATATTCTTGGAACTTATGAGAAATGGGTCAATTTTTTGGGATTTTGTGCTTCACTTTGATGTTTTACTCGAGCACGACCAAAAGCTAAGTGGGGGAGAAATTGATGGGTACTTAATTAATTATGACTGTAACATCCCATCACCGATGGGAAGGGTAAACTAGTAATTTGGGATGGGTTATGTGTGTGTAAACTAGTCTCGGCATGTTCATGCATAATATGGCCTCCATCTATGTATACATTGTAATTTTTGTATATGTACATGATTGTACATGTATTCATGACATTTCCCAACATATGTGTTTATTGTGAAAAGCATATGATTTAGTGCTTGAAAATTGAATTGGAGTGGATTTTTGTGTGTTTTAGATTTTTGTGGAATTTTAGGAATTTTTCTGGTAAAATTTCTGGACCGAAAAAATTGCCAAGTGGCAGACTGATTGGATTTTCGGTACAAAAAATGACTGTCCAATGGTACTGGAAATTGGATACATGATTTTAGGAATTATTAATTTTAAGTCATTGAAATTTTGAGGAGCAATTGGACTAGAAATTGGAAGTGAATGGAAGAAATTAAATGGAGCAAATGGGTGGTTGACATGTGGCAAGTGACATGTGTCACTTGCCTAACATGCCACTATGCCATTAGTTGATATAAATATCATCTTTGTCTTCTTTAGGTTAAGTCATTCACGATGCTTCCTTTAGAAGACCAATCCCTTTGTTCTCTTTCATCAAGTTCGTGGCTTCTTCTTTTTCTCCTTCTTCGTGAGTCTTCTTTTCCTTGTATTTGTTTCTCATATTTTATTTGCTTGATCTTCATGTGCTCATCAAAAAGCCTAGTCAAAACCTCACCCCCTTAATATGATGATAATCGTGTAGGGTGGGGGGAAATTAGAGTGTTAGTGGTGTTTTGAAGACTTGAAGTTTTAGAAGTTTATTGTGGTAAGACATATGTCCTAGCTCATGTTGTTGTAGTTAAATTCAATTAGTTACGATGTTTGTCCATAAAAATTGCATGAAATTGTGTTGGTGAATATGGGTATTTATTCATGTTTGTGTAAGGGTGAGTTAGTTATGTAGGAATATGAAGTTAATGGAGTGAGAATTTGTGTAGATATGGTATTGGAATGATAGGATTTGAGTTAAGTGTAAAAGCTGGAAAATTGAATGTGTGTATATTTCCAATGTTTTGGTCATAATTTTTGATATGGTTATGCTATTGATATGAGGTTTGGCTTAAAATAAACTTGAGAAGTTTGGCTAGAATTCTTGTGAAGAAAGGTTTGTCCAATTGTGGCTTTAAGGATTCTGAATTTTGCTTTGAAAGTGGGCGAAATTGTGTAAGGTGACTAGTCATGATTCTAACATTAAGGATTTGTGACCTGAAACTTTGGGGCCTTTTTCTAGACTAAAGTAGACAGATTTTGGGAAAATGGTCTTAATAAAAGTTGAATAGTTTCTTGTTAGCTTTCTATCTCCACTAAGTATGACATTTTTTTATTTTTAGGTTGAAAGTTATGGCTTGTTAACTTTCAGATAGTAATTTATGTCTTAATGTGTTTTGGTGTATAAATGTCTTTAAGTATGGAATTTTGTGGTTTCTGTGTTCTGATGCTAATTTTAGACTTTTATGGTTAAAATTAGCTCAAGTGATCTTATGGAAAGTTATAGAGGAATGTCTGAGCTTTGTAATGAGGTATAATATGTAGATTTTGGATGTAGGGTTTGTAAGTTGTGAATTTTTAAAGTTTGGATATGATTTAGGTGATATGTTGATTTCACACTCTTTGACAAGGCAACCATAATAATGGGAGAATTTGATCTAGTTAGAGATTAAATTTGGTTCTAAGTCCTTCAGGAGAATTGTAGCATGTTTTCTGATCTTTTTATGGATATAAAGTGTGTAATTTTTCGATAATGGGATAGGAAGTTATGCATTTTGGAAGATAGTGTTACTGTTAGGATGACACTTATATAGGCGGAAACTTTGATTGTAAAATTGACCCATTTAGAGGTTGAATTTGCTTTTAAGTTGTTCATGAAAGTTGTAGAATATGTTTTTATCTTTCTTTTGGTATTACGTTTGGAATTTTTGGCAAAGGGGATGGAAAGATATGATTTTTGGAAAAAATGTTGTACTGTTTTGGAAATTTTGAGATTTGGCAAATACTTTGATTGAATTTTTGACACCCTTAGAGGTGAAATTGGTTTTTAAGCCCTTCATAAAACTTATAGAATTTTTTGTGATCTTTCTAATGAGACCTCATTTGTGATTTTTGGACATGTGTGTGAAAAGATAGAGAATGTGGAATGAGAGAAATTGGAAAATTGGAAAATTAGAAAAAAAAATTGGACCTCGCGAGATAGGGCGATGGCTGAGTGCAAAAACGCACTCAGCCATCTCACCCTCGCGATTTCGCGAGGGCGAGACACAAATGTATATATATATATATATATATATTATTTGTTTAATTATAAATGCTATTAATTCTTTTGGGCATAACTTTTCGTCCGAACTCCGATTAACCTGATTCTCGAAGCATCGGATTCGTGAAATTTTTAATTTCATTATTTTGTGAAATTGTGATTTTTTTGAGATGAAATTGATGTGGATTAATTAGGTCAAAGTTGGAGGACCAAGAAATTATTTTTCTAGTTCGTGTTTAATTAATAAGTGGAATTATTTTTCTAGTCCGTGTTTTATTAATAAGTGGACCTATAGAGGTCCGAATTGAGTGATTTTTGTGTCAATGAGTTTCTAAAATTTAGAGGAAAATTTTGTAATGGGAATTTTGAAAATAGTGTTAGGAATGTCACGAACATGCATTGTACACTTTTTAATTTCTACATGTGCATTATTAAATATTTCTGATTGTACATTTGGTAATGTTTGAATATTTTAAATTGTTATAGAGGCACATTTGGAACGTCAGCCCACGGACATTGCCGAGACTTCCAAGCATTAGCTCGGAAGCTATTGGTGAGTGACCTAGACGGTTCCTCAATTATTATATGCTTATAATTCTTTGTTTATAATTCTGTGGAGAATAATGGTGGGATTGTGTTTGATTATGGATTCAGGACAGAAGGTCCGATGAATTGGGAAACTATGACATAGAAGTGCTATTTGTCTGAAAATTTGGGATCTCCGTGTTTTAATGTGATTAATTGTGATCGTGATTTTAATGTGATCAATTGTGAACTATTTTCTTGAGATGTGATAATTTGTGATTGATTATGATGTTGATACTGCTTAATTTCGACATGTGCACTCCATGCATGAATGCATGATCAGTTAATGACAGTTGTGACCAGAGCAGCCACCGAGAGCTATAAGCTCAATGTATTTGGGCCTCGAGCCCACAGTGATTCAGAGCCTCAGGTTCAACGATTAAAGCGCCCATATTGGGACAATTTAGGTGCTCGGTCACAACACCGTAAGAAATTGGAAAAGGGCCACATACGCATTTCATATGCATTTGATTTTATCTATTTGATTGAATGAAAGGCAAAATGCCTTATACTGGTGTGATAACAATCATGCGGTACTTCTGAATGTGAAATTATGAAATAACTGTGATATGCTTGAGTGTTGCATGAAACATAATGGTTGTTGTGACCAGCGTCGCCACCGATCAGAGCTTTTAGCTCAACGAGTGAAAATGAGCTTCGAGCTCATAAGTGATTCAAAGCCTCAGGCTCAATGTATAATGAGCCATGTATCCACCAACGGATAAGGGACAGATATTAATGAGCCCTACAAGGGACAGTTTAGGCACTCGGTCACAGCAAAATAATAATAAATGGAAAATGAGTCTCATATGTATGTATCAAATATGATAAATGTGAATGTGGACTTCTGTAAATGTGTGAATGTGAAATTTTGTGAAAGTGCATTATGAAATAAAGTTAGATGTATGCAAATTGTGTTATGTGACTGAGTGAACCATCGATGATGGTCACTCACTGAGTTCGCAAAACTCATCCAAAATTTGTAATTATTTTTCAGGACCCAGAAGAATACCCCGCTAGGCAACGGGCGTATAGCATCTCCTAGTGAGTGAGAGAAGAGGTCGGGATCAGTTTGCATCTGCATTAGTGTCTAATAAAACTGTATTGTCTGAATTTTTGTACAATTATTTTGTAAAGTCAACAGACTGAAATAGATTGTATTTTTAAAAAAGGGCCCCCGTGGTCATTATATTTATCGGTGATCGTGTATATGAATTGTTTCCTGCATAGTATATGTTTGTGTTTTCAAAAAAAATTATACTGAGTTTTCAGTGAGTGATGTAGCACGCCACCATCGCAGGGCTCGGACTCGAATATCACCATCGATGTCGGGTTCGGGTCATGCAGGAGTGAGGTGTTATAGCACTTTACATTTTTAAACCTCAAGATTGTTTAATTGAGATGCTAAACCTTATTGGAAGGATATTTGAGCCTAAATTCTTTCATTTTTTGTGTATCTGCTTAATTTCCTATCTCTCTAGAACTTGTTTTAATTCTTAATCAAAGCTTGATGAACTAAAATTTTGTTAATATGATAGAGGCATTCCTTTTCAAACCCATCCAAACACAAACCCCTAAACACTTACCATTGTTAGCCCCTTGAGCCATATTTTTGAGTGCATACACATGTCTTCATAGCAATGTAAATATTTCATTTCCAGTTCCTTACTTTAAGTTGATCTTTGTAGATAGTAGAATTTATAAAAAAACAGAAAGCTTTCTCACGAGATATTGGTTATTGAGAAAAGCCAAGAAAGAAAAAATAATAATAATCAAAAGGCTTTCTTAAAAAGAAAAGAAAGAAAAGTTCAGAAAGCTTTCTAAAAAAAAAAGGAGCCTCTTATGAGAAAAGTTATAAAAAATGTGTTAGATTATGTTTGTTGTGTTGGTGTTTGTTTCATGAGGAAAATAATTATGGTGCATGTACTTATTTTTCTTCCTGCTCTTCAATCCACTCATTTAGCCTCCAGTACATTACAACATTGAAAAGCCCTCTTGATTTTCAAAATTATAGTTCCTGTAATAGAGAGGTAGAACTATCACAAGCTTATGGTTGAGAATAAACTAAGCAGATTTTAGAGTGAAATTATCCCAAGACAAGTGAGTGGAGAGATAAACAGTTTATGTTGAGAGAAATCTATTTTGTTTAATCTCCTGGATTAAATTCTTGAAGTGTTTATTTTCTTAGCGTTCTTTCATTATGCTTTGGATGATTTCTGAGAAAATGGTTTTACCAACTTCCTACTCTAATTTTTAAACATAGACGGTATTTTCTTTTGCACTTATATCTCTTTGACTTTTATTAGCTTTGTCCAAGAGTATAAAGGTCTAAGTGTGGGGGAATTTGATTGAACCCAAGTTTGCTATATTATTTAGTGGCATTTTCATGGTTTTTGTTATACTTTTCGGCTCCTTTTGTTAGATATTGTGCTTAATTTGACCTAAGAGTGCTTGTTTTGAATTAATGTAAATTGAGGGTCAAATTATCATAATTAATTAACAATTGCACTCCCTTAAATTATAGGACAATTGATATTACAAACTATTACTTTTCATTACAACTCACTCAAGAAGAGTAGAGCTAAAAGTGGAACAAAGAAATGGAAGTTACGAGATGACCTTTCGGGTAAAGCTCGCCGTGGCGAAGTCAGTGTTTTGTCGCGGAGAAATCATTAAAGATCACTATAACGAAGTTAGTGTTTCGCCACGGTGAAACAATTAAAGATTACCGTGGCGAAGTCAGAGTTTCTCCATGGCGAGTCTTTGAAGACCTGAACCATTTTCGGGAGCTTGACCTATTATGCAAACCTGACCCAGTGACCCATTTTAAGAAGAAACCTATTTTTGGATGAGTTGGAGAGTGCCGACATATATATTGATTGATATTCCATTAGCTGGGAAGAGGAGAGGGGACACTCGACTCACATAACACCTTTCACTCTCTCAACTTCGGACATTGATCATTCCCTATCCTCCATCTTTCATCGTCAACTTCTCCACCCACAGTTGCTACCATAGATGCTTCCAGTTGCTTTCTGATTGTGAGTTCTCTTGAAGCAATGCTTGGCTAGGCACTTTTTCCTTTTTAAGATGTAGCAATGGCTAGAGTTCAATAGGCTTCAAAGGGGAGTAGTTTAATCATGTTTAGCTACATTGTTATGAACTCCTAGGTTTAGGAATTGTAATGTGTGGTTCAATATTATTGATTAGAGTTTAACCAAGTGTTGAACATTTAATGTGTTATTGGGATTTATTGATGTAGAACTTGGCACTTGAATATATGAAGTAACATATATGTCTATTTGTGATTTGGTTAATTCTCTCTTATCTTCCTAGTTGTGTTTCATATTGATATGATGCTAGATCCCAAAATGACCTATTGCATTGACTTACTGATTGAACCCAAGTTTATTACATAAATTGGCGACATTTTCATGACTTTTACTACACTTTTTGACTCCTATTTCTAGATTTTATGCTTAAATTGACTCTCAAGTGTGTAGCTTTATTTTATGCAGTTTGGGAGAAAAAAATCTCACAAATCAATATTAATTGCACTAATTAATTTTCTGAGAACAATTGATACTGCAAACTACCAATGTTCATTGTAGGAGACTCAAGGAGAAAGGACTCAAAAAGAAGATGTAGAGTCAAGGAAGGCTGAAGTGAAGCCAACAAGTGAACAGATGCAATAGGAAGTTCTCCGCGGGGAAAGGGATTTGTCGCCGCAGTGAAATACGAAGAATTCCAGGCAGAACTTTTGGGAAAAGTTCACCGCAAAAAAATTAATTCTTTCGCCGCGGCGAAGGAATCAGCAATAAAGCAAAAATCTTTCAAGAAACGTTTGTCGTGGTAAACTTATCTGTCGCTGCGACGAACTTTCAAATACCTAAACCATTTTCAGAAATTTCCCATTGTGCGACCTGATCCAAATCATCTTTCTTTTAAAAACATACCATATTAGGTTAAGAGCTGATATATACAGAGGACAAATTCAGAACACTTATCTCTCTGTCAACTTTCGACATCCATCATCACCTCTCCTCCATTTTCACCGTCAATTCCTTCATCAACAGTTGTTGGCATGGATGCTTCTGGTGGGTTTCCAGTTGTGAGTTCTCCTGAAGTAATGCTTGGCTATACACCTTTTCCTCTTGAAGATGTAGTAATTGCTAGAGTTCAATGGGCTTCAAAGGGGAGAAATCATATTTAGCTTCATTGTTATGAACTCCTAAGTTTAGGATTTGTAATTTGTAGTTGAATTTTCTTGATTAGAGTTTAATCAAATGTTGAACGTTTAATGTGTTATTGGGTTTGTTGATGTAGAACTTGGAGCTTGAATATATGAAGTCTCATATATGTCTATTTGTGATTTTGTTAATTCTCTTTTAGCTGCCTAGTTGTGTTTGATATTGAGATAATGCTAGATCCCAAAATGACCATTTACATTGACTTATCCATTGTACACATTAAGATGCATTCAACAAGGTTTTAAGAAATGGAGTTCATTAACTAAAACCTTGGACTTAAAGAGTTCTTTAAGGTTTATCATTTGAAACATAGTGATTTTCACTCCTACCAAGATTTATTTTTTCAAATTCTTATTCCCAAAAATCCAAAAATACTTTTTACTCATTTCTCTTGCAATTCGTTCAATTTTGTTAGTTTTCTAAAAGAATCAAACTGTTGGAACTCGATCTCGGAATCGGATCCCAACCGGAAAAGTAAAAAACGGAAACAAAAGACGAAGGAATCCGAAGCAGAAATCATAAGGCGAAAGAAACAAAGACGAATCGAATACGAATGTAATCGAAAATTCGAATCGGAATCAAAAGCGAAACATATTAGCAATGGAAACAAAGACAGATCGGAAAGTAGAAACAAATACGAAAGTCTCGAAAGCGAATTTGATCAAAACAAATAAACTCTTAATCGCACTGAAACGAATTCCGACAACCGTGAACACAAACTTTCTAAACAAAAAAAAGGAGTCGCGTTGGAAACCATACGACAATCGTTCTAATTCAATCAAAACCGGTATCAATTTTTTTCTTTCTTTCTCATCTTATCCATCTTTATTCAATCTTATATAATTCGAACAAATATAATTTCCCCTTTTTGGAAATTTATCCTCAATCCAAAAGTCAAATCATAAGATTCTTCTAATTCATCATTTCTCA
>JANJEY010001898.1:0-11144 GCA_024703695.1 Erythroxylum cataractarum
AGGAGACCTAGTTCCTTAGTCAAGACTTAAGGAATCTTTTGGATAGAGATATGGCTCAGAGGTCTGTCAGCTGACACCAGAAGTGTTCTAGCCTTATTTTTGTCGTTTTGTTGGATATTGTATAAGCTTTTATGAATAGTCGTTTGGTGGTATCAGTGTAAGCTTTATGAATGAATGGATTTGAATGGTTTTAAAAATTTAGTGACTTTGAGTGTGTTAGATGATGCCATGTGTAGGTTGGATTGCCATGTGTAAGTCAGATATGTTTTTGCTCCAACATACCATTAAGGTGTGTACTTGAATGTCCTTCGGGTGTTCGGGTATTTGCCTTATGGTAGTGGGATGTTGCACAAATCCTTCATTTTCATTATCAAAATGACCATGTAACGTTGACCCGAAAGTCTGTTTTGTGGAAAAGTTGAAAGAAATGAAGTGTTTTCATTGAACTTGCTTTGGTTTTTCGATTATAACTTGCACTGTGGATCTTCAAATGAGTTGGTTATTAAATCAAATTAAACTAGAGACATATTTCTACAACTTTTTTGAAGAAATTGAATTTTAATACTGTCTCTAAGATTTTCAAAATTTGGCATGAAATTGACTCTTGGTTTAGGCTGTAGCACTACCAGGGACAGAAATCATATCCTGTGATTTTTTAATAAACTGTATTGATTTAGGCCGAATTAGACTGAGTTGTCTTCACCAAATTGAAGCTTATTATCTTAGCTTTAAATTGGTATAAATTTTGTCATTTTTGGATATTGGAATTAAGAGTTATGAGGTGTACAACTTGGAGGCATGATCATGCATTAGTTAAAATGTGAAATGTACACAGTCTGTGGTATTTTGAGTATAACTCATTGAATACTAAACCAAATTGGATGAACTTAGTATCATTGAAAACCTAAGACAAAGAGGGAAAACTTTCTAGAAGGAAGTACTACCTGATTACCTTACCTTCCTGATGAAAATAATTGAGCAAAGTGGACCTAAGGTGGATTGTGAAATAAATATGGATTGAAGGATTGAGTATGATTTCACATGATCGATAATGCGATAAGATTAAGGATAAGAAACATGCATCATACATGTTCAATATACATGAATGTGCATAATTGAATTCATAATTGTGCACAATAGTAATATGTCTTTGTATTGAATGTTTTTAGAGGAACCCTTAAAGCGACCTATTCCAGATATTGTCGGGACTTCGAGACAATAAGCAAACAAGGAGCTTTTGTAAGTAATTTAGACGGTAAATTTTGTGATTAACCTAAGATGGTCTCACCTTGATTTGTTTTATTTATTATTGAATCAAAATTGATATTGATGAATGTGTATTGAATTGTGTACTGATTTCGGACACGAAGGTCAGAGGTATTGATTGATGAATGAGATATTGAAGTGTTATTTGCCTTACTTTGTTCTGCTTGTTGAACTTGACTTATGTTGATTGTGTTCTGAATTTCAGATAATGATTGTTCGAGGCGTTTGATGCATGTTTATATCATTGGAAGTGCTTTTTCATGTGAATATGATTGACTACTTGCTTTGCACATGTAATGTTTGAAATGACCTTATTTTGTTTTAAAACTGTTGAGTCCTAGTTGTGCATAAATAGGCATGCCTAGAAGGGTCTGCAGTTGCTTCTGTAACACTTCGATGTCTTCTGTTAATGGCACTTTGGTGTCTTTTGTTATTGACACTTCGGTGTCAAAACTTTGGTCTCTTATGGACATTTCGGTGTCGAGACTTCGGTCTCTTCTGTATAAGTCTCGATACCCGCTTCTGTAAATAGATTTAGCAATCATCTTATTTTATACTCTGATATCTGTTTAATTTTGACATAAACTAAATTATGTTCTGATTTTGAAGGGTTTATACTCTCTTGTGTTATGCGGTTCTATTATTTATAAAAATTTGTTTTGAAATGTATTTTGTCTGACTTACTGTTAAAAAAAATCTTTGAATGCATGTTGATTTTGTTACATGATTCAGTATGACGAGTTGTCAGGTTATGTATAGATTAGTTACTACTCACTAAGCTATATATTTAGCACGGTGGATTTGCCCCGTGTAGGTTCAGAGAGAAGGACTTAAGGAATGGGACAAGTCAACCACAATGGCCAATGAAGTTTGAGTGTTGGTTTGAAAATAATGTAAATTTTTGGTTTGACTTTTTGGCTTGTATCTAATATGTATATGTGGATTTGTTTGTAAGTTTGTAACAATGATACTTCAGTTTGGTTTCAATTTTTCAGCGAGTTTGTGTTATGTACTATGTAATTTAATGTATGTTTGCTAGGATTGTTTACTGAAAGTTTTCGTTTGCGTTGGTTTGGTATACTATTTTATGTGGCATTCATACATCCTTCCAGGGGATATGTGGGTATTACACAATTCCTATCTTCCTTTCCATAGCATCTCACTTATATATATATCAACGACTTATGTTCCAAAATCATCAACTCAAGTTGATTACTGCTTCAGTATATCTAATTTCAACTCACATCATCCATGCCCCATTCACATTTCATTAACATCAAAAGAATAAAGTTTTACAAATCTTTAATGGCATTTTAAGCCACATTTCATCATCGTCTCAAATTCTCAAATTACAAAAGGTCCTTAAACAAACAAACTTGTTGCTTTCCCAAAATTAACTCAAAATACAAAATAAGCAAATTTGGAGAAATTCCCTTAGGCTCTTGATCATTTGACCTCTTAGCTATTACCTAAAGATGGGATAAAGGGAGGGGTGAGCTTGAAAGCTCGTGGGTAACAGTTTATAACGGAAAACAAGCAAAACCCTAGAAAGCATTTACTTGTCACAGAAAATTCTCTTTGAGTTCATAAAACACATATTTCTTAAATTCTTATCGTGTAGTCAAATTTACAAACCATAAAACATGAATGCATCAAACTTGTTCACAGATCATAAACACATCATAATAGTTTGGGAAAATCCATAAACATGACAAACTACACATTTCTACATAATGGTCCTGTGTAGTCGTAAACTTGACACCCTATCGCAATCTCATTAGTGGTTTTGCGTAGCCGTAAACTTAAGGGAGTCTATGAAGGAGCTTCGTGCCATTAGTGGGTAGGCGAGAGAAACCTTTAACTTGGTCAACATACACATGACTTAACTTAGGGGACCATCACAAACCCACATAACATGTAATTCATGACTTGTAAACTTGTTCCCCAAAATGGTACATTTTTAAAACTTGATTTCATATACTTGTAAACATATTGCCCAAATTGGCACTTTTCTGAATCTTGACTTTTCATAGACATAAGATATTTCGAAAATTATTTTTGAAAACCTAATTTCATAAACTTGCATCTTTTCAAAAAGAAACATTCCAAAATCTTTTCAAAAATCATCAACACAATTTATATAGCAAACATATAACAATTTTTCAATTTATTCAAGAAGCGATAGATGCAACACTTATGATGCAATTGAAATCATTAAACTTTCTTGATTCAAAGAAAACATGAAGTGGCTTATTTACTTTATTGTAAACATGTACCCACCTTGATTTTCTTGCTTATAGGCTTGCTCAAAATGTCTCTACTCTTGCTTCTCTTATCTTTCTTGATTTCCTTGATTCTTTACCAAATGATAAGATCTTTGGCTCAAATGGAAACTCTTCTCTTCCTCTACCTTTTTTCTTTCTTGAACAACCTCAAAATCTCTCTTGAAGACTAAAAAAATTGAAACCCTAGCTTGTTTTCTCTTCTTTCCTCTCAAGCACCAAAATCTCTCTTCTTTCTCTTTCTTATTTCTCTTCTTCTGTCCCAATTCACATTTTCTCTTTCTCTTAAATGTAAGACCACATTTTCCTCTTCCAATCCTACCCTTAATGAGTGTGCAATGTCTATTTTACCCTTCCTTATATGCCTTATGTTCTTTATCCTTAAATTTCTTACCAAAAATACCCTTAAACATTCTTATAGCCTTAACACTTTAATTCCACTTACCCATTCAATAAATCCTACTAACTTTGACATAATAATTAGCTCTAAAAATTTAATCTATCAAACCTCAAAAATCATTTAGATCATGCTTATTCATCGAGGAAAAAAATTCGGGGGCCAACATATTTAGTCCAAAGCTTAGATGTATTTCAATGGTGAATAGAGTCTTGTAGTTGTTAGACTGCCATGTATTATCCCTCTCATTTTATTACTAATACTTTCTATCTTTAAAAAAAGATACTCTTCACTTATCCATCTCTATACTATTTGTAAAGTTCTCTTAATTTGTTCATGTTGATAACATTAAAGGTCAGATGCTTGTGTCACTATAGTGATTATAATTAATCTATTATAGAAATCAATTTCACAAAGGAATTACAGAAAAAAAAAATCAAACTTCATAATAAGGTACAATTTATGATTTATGCTTTATTGTGTCCATACATTAATTAGGTTAAAAAATTCACTTAATCTTCGAATTTAAGAAATTAGGAGAAAAATTTATTCTTCTTCCATTACAATGGGATGACATCCAACCTCTATTTCCTAATAATAAGTACATAAATATATAAACGTTATATTAGGAATTCTTACTGATTATAACTCTAAAATCCTTATGACAAATTTAAAAATTGAATGGGTAGTTTAGAACATTAAAGAATTTAATAGTTCATGATGTTAATTGTTTATTTATCCTAATGGTTTTACATATATGTGAGATGTCATTAGATATTTTTATAATTATAAAAATTAATATTGATTTGATTATTATTATCTACTCTTTTAATTTAACATAATGTCAAAATCATCCTAAAACTTCTATTTGATAAATTTTGATCTAAAACCTTGACCTTAACATTAGATTCTTCTTCCTTTTTCATAATCTTATCATGATGTTAGTAATGAAATTTCAAAATTAAAATATAATAGATGACAACAATTTTACATTTTACTATCTTGAAGTTATAACATGAAAATAAAAAAGAGAGAAGAAAATTAAGCTATCTTCTCCCAATCCCTATTTACCATTTAAAGGTGTAACTATTTTTAAATTAACCTTGAAATTTAATTGTCATTACAAAGATCTTTCAAATCTTCATCAAGTTCTCCATTATTCTTTTATCATTTTCTTTTCCTCATCCTTCTTTTTCTATTGACTTTATAGCCTTGATAGTTGGCAAGTATTTCTTGACTTGTTTATAAAAATTGCCATAGGCATTACTAGGCCTACAAACCAATGTTATGAATCGGTACCAAATTTGGTTCTAGTATGGTACAATACAAATATCGGTCAATATTTGGTATCATTTTAGATAGTTTTTTGAAATTATTTTTTTAAATTGTCCCTCAACATATTATGCCATATAATTTTTAATTTTACATCACTTCTGTTTCAAAAAAAATAATTTCATAAATTTAAAATAACAACTATCTATTTATTTTTATGAATATTATTTTTCATATATTTTACATATAAACAATAATCACAGTTATTGTAAGAAAACTTCCATTTAATTATCGTACAGATATAAAACTAAGAATAATATAAAGGTATTTAAAATGTTACAATTTACATCATATGACAAAGAATAATTACATTAAAATATTTTATAATAAGAATCATATTGGTCCATAACTCCATAAGAATAATAAAAAGAGTTCATGCTGAGAAACATAATAAAATAGAAGTAAAAACAAAAAAAAATACAGTTAAATCTTTAAATCATATTCCATATATAAATTTTAACATATATATCAATTACAAGTGAACTTGAAAGAAAAGATAAAAAAATGAAAAACGTGGAACTTCATTCAATGGATTATTTGTTTAGATTAAATTGACCCCAATTTTCATTTAGTACAAAATTATCACAATTGAGAGTAGACTCATTATTCAAATCCATTGCACCAAATGATATGTCAATACTTTCTTATCTAAGATTATCTTCTAAGTCATTCTTATCTATAAAACTTGATTCCTCAAAAACTTAATCTACTAAAAGATTGATATGGTCAAGGCAAATTGGATATATAAAACTACTTGCTTTGTTAATAGTCTTAGTAAATAAATGAATTAAATCATTAACACATTATATTCAAATTAATTATGATAATATGTTTATTAGAAAAATATTTTATTTATTTGTGCAACTAAGGGTCCTAACATTTCAATTTACTGTTATATTTTCTTAGACTATTATATTTTTCAAAAATAAAAAAATAAATTATTGTTCTCTATGAACAATATGTCTTTAGATAATCCTATTGAAGAGGACAACTATACTATCACTAACCTTCTTATAGACATGATAAATTCACAATCATCTTTGAAATAAACTATTTGAATTCATCATAGAAGTGAATCTTTCTCGTGGGCTTTCAACTATACGTTAAATGTATCAATAAAGGCACTAGCTCTAATTGGATGTATTATTTGAGATTTGAGCTTTTTAAATTTCATCTTACACCACCATTTATCTTAAGATTCATTCTTCTATAAATGTTCATTGAAACAAATAATTTGATCAATAAGGTTTATAAGGCTATATCAATATGAAATCTTGTTAATTGATCTAATTGGAACTCTCAGAGGTAAATCATTGGATAAGGCATAACTATAAAAGAAATATATATTAAATCATACAATATTTTAGATTATATAATCCTCCTTACATAAATTCATACTCTTCTAAAATTTAGTTACGAAGGTATTCATTAAAAAATCTCATCACATCGATCTCATCAAAATGCTTTAGGGAGACTATTATGTTAAACTCAATTGATATTGATTTATTAATCCTTTACCAAGGTGGAATAAAAATTTAAAAATATTTTCCAAATGTCAGTAAAAGAATCAATTATTAATGATAAAGAACTATTATGATTGAATTCAAATAAAGTAGAAAATAATTTCATACTCTATGTCTAATTGAAACATTATATGATAAAAATATTAAATATACCAAAACATTTTGTATGAAAAAGTTAGTTAAAATTACTTTGATGTTTCTAATATATGGGGGATCATAATATGTTGTTATACGTTAATCTTGATATATGGGTATAAATTATTCAATTAGAGAATTAAAAATAAATTAGGGAGTTTAATTTATCTAATCTAAAATGAGCTTTAGGATTACAATTTATATCCATTTCTAGTATATTCAAGAACCTAATGGATCACATTTAAAAAAGGGTTAAAGAGAGAAAAATGTAATTTAATTAAGTTGGACGTAATTATAAGGTTTGAGAAGCTTTAAGTTAAAATATAATATACTTGACAAATAAAAACCAATATTGAATATTGAATATTATTTGGACCTTAATGTATTTAGTTAGAAATAATTGTAATTCAAATTAAAGTTTAATTATGATTAAAATCATAACTTAATTAAATTATTAAAAGGTTCAATGTTCTATAGGAGCTAACCATCTCAGTAATGATCACTAAAGGAGATGACTCTTAAAAGTTCCATTATATTCAGTTCAAAGCTTAAATGTATTTCAATGGTGGATAAAATCTTGTAGTTGTTAAACTGCTATGTATTATCCCTCTCATTTTTATTACTAACACTTTCTATCTTTAAAAAAAGATAGATTCTTCACTTATCCATCTCTATACTATTTGTAAAGTTCTCTTAATTTGTTCATGTTGATAAAATTAAAGGCCAGATGCTTGTGTGACTATAGTGATTATAATTAATCTATTATAGAAATCAATTTCACGAAGGAATTACAAAAAAAAATCAAACTTAATAATAAGGTACAATTTATGATTTATGCTTTATTGTGTTCATACATTAATTAGGTTATAAAATTCACTTAATCTTCGAATTTAAGAAATTAGGAGAAAAAATTGTTCTTCTTCCACTACAATGGGATGACATTCAACCTCTACTTCCTAATAATAAGTACATAAAGATATAAAGGTTATGTTAGGAAATCTCATTGATTATAACTCGGAAATCTTATTGATTATAACTCTAAAATCCTTATGACAAATTTAAAAAATGAATGGGTAGTTTAGAACATTAAAGAATTTATTAGTTTATGATGTTAATTGGGTATTTATCCTAATAGTTTTACACATATGTGAGGTGTCATTAGATGTTTTTTATAATTACAAAAATTAATATTGATTTGATTATTGTTATCTACTCTTTTAATTTAACATGATGTCAAAATCATCCTAAAACTTCTATTTGAGAAATTTTGGTCTAAAATCTTGACCTTAAGATTATATTCTTCTTCCTTTTTCATAATCCCATCATGATGTTAGTAATGAAATTTCAAAATTAAAATATAATAGATGACAACAGTTTTAGATTTCACTATCTTGAAGTTAAAACATTAAAAAAGAGAGAGAGATAAGAAAATTAAGCTATCTTCTCCCAATCCCTATTTACCATTTAATGGTGTAACTTTTTTAAATTAACCTTGAAATTTAATTGTTATTACAAAGATCTTTCAAAGCTTCGTCAAGTTCTCCATTATTCTTTTATCATTTTCTTTTCCTCATCCTTCTTTTTCTGTTGACTTTATAGCTTTGATAGTTGGCAAGTATTTCTTGACTTGCTTACATAAATTGTTGTAGGCATGACCAGGCCTACAGATCAATGTTACGAATCGGTATCAAGTTTGGTTCTAGTATGGTACAATACCAATATCGATCAATATTTGGTATCATTTTAGATAATTTTTTAAAATTATAAAACAATCATTGAATTTCTTAAAATTGAAAAATAGTCCCTCAACATATTATGTCATATAATTTTTAATTTTACATCACTTTCGTTTCAAAAAATCGTAATAACATCAATTTGAAATAACAACTATTTCTTTATTTTTATTAATATTATTTTTCATACATTTTAGATATAAACAATAACTACAATTAATATAAGAAAAGACCATTTAATTATCATACAGATATAAAACTAAGAATAATATAAAGATATTTAAAATGTTACAATTTACATCATATAACAAAGAATAATTACATTAAAATATTTTATATTAAGAATAATATAGGTCCATAACTCCATAAGCATTACAAAAGAGTTCATGCCAAGAAACACAATAAAGTAGAAGTAAGACCTAAAACAAACAAAAAACTTACGGTTAAAATCTTTATATCATATTCCATATATAAAATTTAACGTATACATCAATTACAAGTGAACTTAAAAGAAAAGAGAAAAACATAAACAAAATGAAACTTCATTCAATAGAATATTTATTTAGATTAAAATGACCTCAATTTTCATTTATTAAAACATTCTCACAATTGAAAGTAGGCTCATTAATTAAATCCACTAAACCAAATGATATGTCAATACTTTCTCATCTAAGATTATCTGTCATTCTTATTTATAAAAGATTGATATGGTCAAGGTAAATTGGATTTATAAAACTACTTGCTTTGTTAATAGTCTTAGTAAATAAATGAATTAAATTATTAATAAATTATATTCAAATTAATTATGATAATATGTTTATTAGAAAAAATATTTTATTTATTTGTGCAACTAAGGGTCCTAACATTTCAATTTACTATCGTCTTGATTGGTGTTAAGGCTATTTGTAGCCCTAGTTTTTTATTTCCTCCCTAACCTGCTTTAATCACCATAATAACAGTTAATTCCTTTTATGACTGAGAATCAGCAGCATAGATAAAGTTTCATCATGGCCACAATTGAGCCATGTTGGAGAAAAATTTTGAGAGGCATTAAAGTAATGTAAAGTGCGAGATCAATATTTGAAAGAGGAGGAGAAAAATGAGAGTGAAAGAAATGGTGGTTTTATTATTTAAAAGAGTTATTATTGTAAAAAAATATTATTTAATTTTTTTATTATTCACAAGTTATTTTAGAAAGATTTCAACGATGAGAAGAGATCTTTAAATCATCCACTCTTAATTATTTAAATTTTAACAAAGGACAAAATTATTATGAAGCGAAGCCGAATTCATTGATCAAGTCAGTTGAGCGTTGACCGATATCCATGACCATGCATGATTAGCAGACGACACTTTGTCCCACGTGAGCAGGTCAAACGAATAATAATCTCGTGGTTCAGGAGTTGCCAGCTGGCGGTTCTAGGCAATAAAATGAATGTAAACTCCTTTTTAAAATTGTCTGTCAGGGTTGCGTCCAAAGTTCATGACAAGTGACAAAGACACTATTGAGTTATTAACCTTGGCCAAGACAATTCATCTCCGTAAGCTTCTTGTTTTTAAAGTTAAAAACAAAATTATAAAAAAATAAAAAATTCCATCTTATTTTCCTTATTATTTTTTTCCTATTCTTACTTTTTTTTTCCCTAATTTAAGTTTATTTTGTTTAATTATTTTTATATGAAATTTGTAAATAAAGGCTTTAATCTTAGATAATAAAGAATTTGTAAATTTATTAGTTAAAAATGATTGATAATTAATAACAGTATGTTTTATGCTAAAACTATATCTATATTTTTAATGAAATAGGATATATATATATATTAAAATGGCCAAAAAAATTGACAATCTAAAATGAAGCAAAAGATATTATCTGAAAATATGATGCTAAATCTTAAGGAGTCGCGTAAGCCGTGACGCATGCGGGATCCAACTCAACTGTGGTGTGTGGCGTCAGAGTTTTAGCGAAATAGTCGTAAATACGTCCATGTCCGCTCGTCTCCCCTACTATATATGCAAGGTTATACGCAGCTTTTTCTTCATCTGTCGACTGTCGTCCACTTCACTGTTAGTAGTAGCCATTAATTTAACTTAAGGCAAGGTTTGTTCTTTAAACATTTATTATGCTGTATCCAAGTCCAAGCAAGGGGAAGAGGCTTTTGCATATCCGTAACTAAGTTTTGTTATGATGTATCCAAGTCCACCAATCGCTAAATGAGTTTGGTGGATAAAGAGTAGATCAACTTTAATTCAAGGCTCTTTCTCTATTCTCCTTTTCTCAAGTTGCCTAGTTTTTGGAAGATGCTAAGCTCTCTTTTTTCATATGGGCTTTTACTATTATCGTTATTCCTTCCAAGAGAAGCTCATCGTTGTGGAAGTAACTAGCATTGGGTTGCCCAACCATTGCACTGGGATGGAACCTTTCATTTGGTATTGCCGACCATTGGCGCATGGAATTTGGGCAAAACAAGTGGATTCC
>JANJEY010002021.1:0-11133 GCA_024703695.1 Erythroxylum cataractarum
GGGGCGGGGGGGGGGGGGAGGGGGGGAATCTCCCAACTATGTGTAAACAAATGGTTTGGGAAGGAGGGATTGGAAAGCTTCTCACTGCCATTCTCCTAAAGGAGCGACAAAATGTTGCACAGTGAGATGGAAATCGGAGCTGGGGATAGAGTCCAATGTGTGAGTGTTGAGAGGTCTCAGATTCGCAACCTATGGGTCCAACCAAAAACGCGTCGTAGCTCCGTCACAAATTACCCATTTTAGGCCTTTAAGAACATAGGGCCATGGTTTAGTAATACCCCGCCAAACCATCGAGGCTCCCGAGCCCTCTAACTTATGGGGAATATTGGAGGTGGCAAAGTTGTATTTTGTATACAAGACTTGAACTCGCAAAAGATTGGGTTTAGTAACCAAAGTCCAACCTAATTTAGCTAAAAGAGCGTCTAATTTTTCGGAAGCCCAATCCCCCTAATTCTTTAGGCCAACAGACACTATTCTAGTTCTTTAACAACCTTTGTTAAATGATATAAATATAATTTTAATGAATTAGAAGTTCTTAGATCACAATTAAAATGATAAAATGAATCAAAGGATTAGTCTATATATATATATATATATATATATATATATATGGAAAATATATAAATTAATATTTAAGATTTTATAAAAATTTAAATAAAAATTTTATTTTTTACAATAAATAATTTATTAAAATTTTATAACACTATTTAAATGCTTATAAAATTTTTAATGTCCATGACTTTAGCCTATAAAAGTATGAAAGCAATGCTGTTGCTCTTCCAGCGGACTTCCTACTAAGCCTTCGTAGCCCGAATGTCACTCTTTCCTCCCTTGCAGCTCTGGGTACCCGACTCAGTCAATCCCTTATGATCTCATCGCCGATGCCGCCAGGCCGACTTAAATTTCTGTAAGGTCGTCTAGAATTTCTGCCCCTATAAAGCTGAAACAAAAAAATTTGACTTCATTTCCATCCTTTTGACCTAGGTTTTCTTTTCATGGTATTAGAAATCTTCAAAAATGAACTTAGTTAAATAAGATATAAACATATGAAAATTCGGATTTTCGATTCAATCAAAGAGGAAAAAATGTAGGTTTATGTTGTTTCAAGTGAGGAATTAATCTCTTAAATTTGTTGGCTACTCCAATACGGTTTGGATAGAAAAAAGAGGATCGACTCCTACGATATTTCAGCGAACAGGAAATGCTTTATATCAGTGACTTTAATGATTCTGATCTTTATATTTTTCTCATACGGATTTTTAGTGGCCTTGAATTGTGACTAGGTTGATGTGCTATATTCATGATTTCCGATTTGAATGGCGAGAGAGAATTGTGTAAGCTGGGTGATGTCATTATGGAAAGCAATAGAGTCTCCACATGTAATTGGATGATCTGTGGGTTTTTGGAACTTCTGAGCGTTTTAACCCGGGTTCAACGAGGAAGCCAATCAGGTGTGTATCTTGTGGGGAGAATGGAACGACAAACCACGATGTTGTCTGATTTAATTGTATTAATTTTGGCAGAGGTTGTGCATTTTCTGCTTATAAAGTATGAAGGTAATTCTGCAGCTGTTTATTTGTAATGATTTACAAAATGATATCTTTCCAAGAAGCACCCTGTTTCTACCAGCTCGATAATATTCTTAGCCATTTTTGGTATTCATTGAAGTATCTTAAATATTTGGTACTAGCCTGTCTAAACTATCGGTCTTTCACATAGTAGTAGGAACCTTCTATGTTAAAGGTCTCTTTTGTAGGCATTGTGGAAAGTTGGAGAGTTTCTGTTGTTTCTCATTGTGTTATCATTCTCAATTTACTCTTTAGGCTGAAAAATTTTGGCCTTTGCACTTCATCAAGTAATTTCAAGCCTAAAATTGATGTGTTTATACGCTAAACAAAGGTGCTTAATATGATAACGTTATGGAGTTCTTTCACTTCTTTCACATTTGGTATTGCATCTATAAGATGTGTTATTTGTGATGTTGTGCATGATTCATTTATCCAAAATTCTTTCTCCTTTAATAAATTAGTTGTTGAACTGCTTGCACTAATATAAAATCTACCACCATTTCTTTAGTAATGTACGCCTATGGTCACTAAACCCATTTTTCTTCCTGATATTTATATTGTCATGGCATTAGTGTCCCGTGTGGCTTTGTTATTTTCAATTATGTTCATTTAATTTGAGATAGAATTTCCATTGACAACAGTTTAGCTTATTTGAAGTAAAATTTACTACCCTCAGCCCTGTATAACTTGATTCATGGAACTTTACTTGTAATATTGTATAGGTAAAATCCATACCTTAGCTCTTGTTGATCCCTATTTGATTTATTTTGTTTTCAGATGGAAGAGGTTTGTCTAAATAGTGAGCCTGTGCTTGATGAAGGTGAAGACTATGAGGTTGAGGGAGATCGCCCTTGAACATGATGATGAAACTGGTGAAAAACATTCAGAGGAGGAAACTCTGCCACCTAAAGTAGGGTTGGAGTTCAATTCTTTTGATGAAGCCTACAATTTCTACAACATTTATGCTAAACAACAAGGCTTTGGCATCAGAGTCAGCAACTCCTGGTTTAGAAAGAGAAAGGAAAGATATAGAGCAAAACTTAGCTGCAGTAGTGCTGGTTTCAAGAAAAAGAGTGAAGCAAACAATCCGAGACCAGAGACAAGAACTGGGTGTCCTGCAATGATAATCATTAGGCTTGTAGACTATAAAAAGTGGAAGATAGTCAAAGTTGAACTAGAGCACAACCATCTGGTGAGTCCCCAAATTAAAATGATTTACAAGTCACATAAAAAGATTATTCTTGCCTCTAGAAGAGCCGAAATCCCACCAGAGCCTTTCACAGAATTACACACGATAAAGTTGTATCGATCAGCTCTCATGAATGAGGCTTGTAATGGGCATTTCAGTGTTGATGAAAGAGAGGATGTTAATTGTGTTGATCGTTCCAAGCATTTGGAACTTAGAGCAGGAGATGCACTTGCACTTTATAATTACTTCTGTCGCATGAAGTTGACCAATCCAAACTTCTTTTATTTGATGGATTTTGATGATGAAGGCCACCTTCAAAACGTGTTTTGGGCAGATGCTCGGTGCCAAACTGCGTTTGGTTATTTCTGTGATGTTGTTTCTATTGACATAACTTGCTTGGTAAACAAGTACAAGATTCCTTTGATTTTATTTATTGGTGTGAACAACCAAGGACAATCAGTTCTAATGGGATGTGGCTTTCTTGGACATGAGTCGAGGGGTAACTATACTTGGATGTTCAAGGCATGGCTGAAATGCATGAAGGGGCATTTACCACAGGTTATAATTACTGATCAGAGTAAACCTTTGCAGCTTGCAGTATCAGATGTTTTTCCAAAAGCTCGTCATTGTTACTGCACATGGTATATTGTGCAGAGAATTCCAGAGAGGTTGGGAGGTTTGAGGGGTCATGACATCATTCACAAACAACTAAATAAAGCTGTTTATAGTTCCTTGAAGATAGCAGAGTTTGAATTTTCGTGGGCAGGTATGATCCAGCAGCATCAACTTGGGAATAATAAATGGCTGCAAACATTGTATGAAGATAGACATCGATGGGTTCCAGTTTATCTAAAGGACATATTTTTAGCTGGAATGATCCCTATCCAAGAAAATGAAGGCCCTAATGCCTATTTTGACGGTTACATACATAAACATACATCTTTTAAGGAATTTGTTGATAAGTATGAGCTGGCCTTACACAAGAAACACCTAAAAGAAGCCACTGCTGAATTAGAGACACAAAACTCAAATTTTGAGTTGAAAACAAGGTGTAATTTTGAGGTGCAGCTCTCTAAAGTGTATACTAAAGAAATTTTTAAGAGGTTTCAATGTGAAGTTGAGGGGATGAACTCTTGCTTCAACACAAGGCAGGTGAATGTAAATGGCCCGGTAATAACTTATGTTGTGAAAGAACCAGTTGTAGTAGAAGAAAGTGAGGAGGTTAGACATTTTGAGGTTTTGTATGAGACAAGTCAGGCAAACATCCGATGCATCTGCAATCTGTTCAATTACAAGGGTTATCTTTGCAGACATGCATTGAATGTTCTAAATTATAGTGGAGTCAAAAATATGCCATCTCACTGCATTCTGCCGCGTTGGAGTAAAAATTTTAAGCAAAGATGTATTCAAGATCAGACATCCTGTGGCATTGATGTGTATAATCCTACTTATCGGTATAATAATCTATACAGACATGCCATTCTGGTTGTGGAAGAAGGGGCACAATATCCGGATCACTATAAGATTGTATTGAATGAATTGGATTCATTGTTGAGAAAACTAAATGTTTTAGAAAACTACGTAGAATAAGGTTGTGATGCCCATTGATTGATTACCCTTAACCCACCATTGAAATGAGATTCCTGGCCCTATCCATTCTAGTGAAGGTTCTAGAAACATTAAGCTACAAATCCTGTTGAAGTTCTTCCCCAAGCCCAATTGTAGTGAACTGAGTACGAATGCTGAACTTTAGCATGCAAAATTGTAGAAGAAAGCCAATATTAACCCTTTTTGCTTTTGATTTTCATGTGAGAGGAGTGGATTGCTAGTGTGGATTTTCTGTCAAGCATGGACTGTGCTCTTTAACTCCACTTGCTCATTTGAAGTCCAACAAAAAGTTCAATGCTGACTTTCTCTGCCTGGGGTATAGTGACTCTTTACTTTGGGTTCCAATTCTAATATATCTGCTTTGCTTTTCAGTGTAACGATAACATTGTTGTGATTTAGGTTCCCCTAACTTTGTGAGGTAGTTCTTAAATATGGGTTTATAGTGCTCATTTGACCATCTTGCCTCTATTTTTTGTTCTTAACATTGTCTCGAGATACCCTTTGGGTTTCAGTTTAGATAATTTCCTTAAAGCTGTTGATTTATGTCAAATTTTTAGTAGATGTCATATTGCAAAGTGCAGATTGTTTTTCTGTGGCAAGTTGCTTCATTTGCTTATTGCTCTATATCCTTCTTGAGATGAAATGTGTTTTCATGACCTAAGAAAGCCTTTTCTGGAAGGAAGCCATTTCGATAAACCTCATTTATGGCTTTGCTCGGTTTTAAGATGGAATGTACAAACTTGACATCCGACGCTAACATCTTTTATATATATTTCTATGTCTTTAATGCATATGCATTGTTTCAGATTTGGTTACTCCTTTGGAGCTAAGTTGTACACTGATCAGCCTATATGGATTTCTTTGTATGTAGTCTATGTTAACTTTACAATTAGCTTAAGTAGGTTCAGAATGATATAATTCTGAACCTGGATATTGCACTTTTCAAGTAATGAAGCATTTTATTATGTAGTCCAATCTTTGTGTTCAAGATTTCATGAGTTTGTAAGTACTGAAATTTTCCTGCAGTCAAGTTAGTGATTGAAGAGTTGGTTGTATATTGGAGTGAGGTGTCTGGAATGTGTATATCTTCATTGGGTGATGATGATAAAGCTTGCAAGCTGCCAAATGAATCTAGCGATGAAGACAATGAAACAGGACCTAGTAAGAATCACAGGGGTTACTACCTACTCAAGGTAAATGAAATGTTTTTCTTAGTTTGAATTCAAGTTTTTGACCTCTTTACTGGTATTTGGCATGTAAGTATGATGCAAAAAATTAGTTGATTCCTTGAAGCTCCATATGTGACTACGATTGCTGTTCTTTGATGATAAACATGTGACTACGATTGCTTGAAGCTCCATATGTGACTACGATTGCTGTTCTTTGATGATAAACACGATAGACTTTGAGTATGGTAACACCGTTTGATGGTTGGATGAATTATGGGACACATAGTCCTAGGGGTTTTCAGGGGATGAACCTAATGAGTTTTCTATTGTCCTGTCTCCATCTTGCTTTTGTGGTTAATCTCTTACATAATTGAAGATAGATATAAGAAGTTCATATCTTTTAGTCTATTCTTTCTATCAGCACATTAGGTGTTATTTAACTGAAATATCAGCATTAATTTTGCATTGTTGATTCATAATGTGTAGCTGACATGTAACTGAGTTTTAACTTGGGGACATTGGCTGAAGTTAGCATTTGGAAATATTAGACTACATGTAATTGGTTTGCTATTCGTAATTATACTTTTGTTCTACTTGTTTAGCTTATGAGTGTATTACTGCTAGAGGGATTAACTGTTAATCTTTTGCTGTGTGTGAAGGCATGAGTGGACTTCATCTAATTTATCACTCTATTTTACAACTTATGGTGTAGGGAGCTGTCTTCTGTGGTTCGTGCTGCCTAAGGTCCTTGATCAGCATGTTAATGATCATCTAATTGTCACGAAATGCAAAAGCCAATACTTCTACCAATCTTATATATGTTCAAGTTGGCATTGGCTTTCCTACCCAGTAAGAGTTAATATGCACTGGTGAAATGTTTTGATCCTATAAGTCAAACATCAACAATATCTTAGGACAAGTGAGTTTGTTTGGATAGTTGGGGTTCCTAATAGCAGCATTGTGTTTCCAAGCAATTGAGATAAATCACAAAATGAGGTTTAAGAAGTTTGGTATTGATGCCAACTTTGTAAATTGAAATCAGTGATTTGTGCCCAAGAGCATGATTCAAGTACCTTTAAGCAAGCTTTTATTCTATTTTATTGACACGCATTCTATGCCCCAATTCATCCAATAATCTAGTCATCCAACACTTCCATGCTGTGAATGGTCTCATATGGTGCAAGGAGTTTGGGAGGGGGGAAGAGATGGACAGTTCCATCCAAGTTAGATTCTCAACCTAAAATGTTCTAGCCCACAGACCAGAGGCAAATATACAAGATGAGCGAACAACATGGACAGAAGTATGGCCTCTGAGAATGGAAAAGATGCAAAGCTGGCAGGTCATGAGTTCAACTTACAAGCCTGTCATATTCCGTCCAACAGTTCAGTTCCAAGGAGCATGGCCAATATGAAAACATGAACATAGTCAGATTAGGACAAAGGTTGAAGGACTCCTTGCATTTGGGGATAAAGCTGAAAACTGGTGAATTTGAGTCTGACAGCCAAGATGTTGAGGAATCAGATGTTGGAGAAGAGATGTGTTGCAGAGAGGTTGTCAAAGTTAGAGATGACATAGGTGAAGGTTATTGCTTCTGAGAATTCATCGTCTTTCTTATTTCTGACATATGGATTAGACTTGTATGCCCAGGTGATACTGATGTGAAATTAAAGGATGCAACCAGTGAAAGAAAAGATGTGACAGTAGATTCGAAGAATGAGTTAAGAATTAAGAAGTGAGTGTTGTCTTTACTAGGTGATGGATGTTCATCACATCCTTTTCTTCATGTTTACTGCAAGGCTAATTTGCTTCTTTGTCGTACGCAGTGCCTTCAATTGCCTTTTTGTTTATGAAATGAATTCAACCAATCTAGTATTTTTTGTTTCAGTTTGTACGTGGTAATGGACCTGGAAAAAGCAACAGATTGTGGTGGTGAAATTATAATTGTCACGCCTGGTACGAAAGTGTGCCAAAGATTGCAGTCGCAGAAAACAGAAAATATGACCAGCTGCTGCCATTCGTAAAGCGGAGGAATTGATTTTCGGTATGGAGCAGTCATTAGTAGGAACTTTAATAGGTAAGATTACGGTACTTATGCATGTTGGAGACTTCTTTGCTGAACTGCTTGGATAAAATGGCAGACGAGATTTATACTAGTAGGGCTTGTAAGCATAGGAAGTTTCAATTTAAGCTGGTCAAAACTGTGGAGTGGGATCTGACATATAAGCTTAATATATTTGCATGTATTATTTACGAGAGAATGAATTTTACTTGTATTATGCTTTAGTATTGTAAATACAATTATTTGTTGATAACTAGTAAACTAATCTTGATTTATCAAATATAAGTCGGTAGTTGATTTTAAGATTTGTTATTGTTTCTGTGTGTCTATGCTAGGATTACAGAGTGCAAAAGTATCGACTTTCTAAAATCTTAGAAGAAATGTCCTTCGTGTTCCCGGTTAATTTTTTGGAAATGTCCACATTCCCCTTTTATAAAACTCAACACTGATGCTTCTTTGGCTACTGTCACGGGGATTGCTGCAGGTGGAGGTTTAATTCGTGATCATAATGGTCACTGGAAACATGGGTTTGTTTTCAAGACCGGTTGTTGCTCTATTCTTCGTGGTGAATTGTGGGCCCTTTATTATGGTATTCATCTCACCTATAATCTTACTTATTTGGATGTTCCTGTTGAGAGTGATAATGAGATTGTTGTCAAGATGTTGAATGGTAATGTCCAAGCAAATTCAGGTTGTTCCTCTCTTGTTGCTAGAATCCTCGACCTACTGAAGCGCTTTAATACTGTGAAACTCACTCACATCTATAGAGAAGGGGATTTTGCTGCCGACTTCCTTTCTCATCTTGCTTTTGATTTTCCTCCTGGTTTTCATGTTTTGAGACAAGCTCCCCCTAGTATTTGTAGATGACTTGATCTTAATTTAATAGGGGTCTCTTATGTTAGGTAATATTCTGCTTTTGTGAGCACTACTCATTTTATCCCTAAAAAAAAATTTTCTTAGAAGAATATTTTCCAGGAAGCACGTTTTAAAATATAAATATATATCCTAATCGGTAAATTGAAAAGAAAAAATATAACATGATTTACTTGCGTATTATGTTCAAAACGGGAAAAGTATGGAATAACGGTTTCAAATTTCATGTCTTTTTTAAATGTGCGTCCGGACTAAAAAATCAATAAAACAGTGCATATCTGTTTTGAAAATTCATCAACAAGAGTATCAGGATTCTAGATGGCCTTTAAGTTATCTACTAACATGATTATTTTGAAAATTAAAATAGTCATGTTAGTCCAATCCCTAAGAAAACCCATATAAACATTAAAATTTACGTAACTAAATCTCAAACTTTCTGAGCTCTAAATCATTAATATTAAATTGAACTTTGATCCCATATAAAACTCAATCCTGAAATTAATAGAACTTTAATTAAATTAACAAAATATCAATCGCTGAAAAGGCAAAGCCAGTCCTAATATCTTATCTCAAATTAAAAGTTTTCTTTTTCGAAAGGTAAGTGATTTGTTCAAAGGATCTAGTGTAATATAAAATATCTAGATATCAGTATTGTGGCTCCCCGAAGTCAGCTACATTCATGTCGTTAGCTCAATGCCCATCGCCTCTTCATATTATTATATAAGCGAGCTGCTATTGCTCTAGCTAACACAGTGAGTCTGCTTTGAAAGGTTATCTCCCGTAATATAATTTTTGTACTTCTACTTTCTTGCCTACAGATCCTGCAATTTCTTTCTTTCCATATATGGTAGACCATTGAGGCCCAACTTATCTTGATAGCTTGATAATCCGCACGATACTCATGTAAGACATTTTATTCATGTCTCATAAAGTTGGAAAAATATTAATTGCAATTTTAGTTTTTAAATAAATTATCGGTTAAGTTACGTCATTTGATCCTGATAAGGATAATAAAGTGGTCCAATAAATGATCTAGATTAATAGGTCAAAGTCTGGATGAAAAATCGATCCCGATTAGTGTGAACCAGGTCCATATCAGTTTTGTGATGGGAAAATCCGATATGGAAGCTATATAAAGGTAAGGTCTCCTGCAGTTACTCAAGAGTTCATTCACGAGCATAAGGACCTTGATCTATTAGGGAAGCTCGTGATCTGAGAAAACTGTAGAAAGACCTAACCCGTGAGTGGATGATTACTTTCCACTGAAGGCCTCGAGAGATTTGAAGATGTTTGGAGGTCGAAATCGGCTTCGGAATCAAAGATGGAACTGAAATCTAGGTATTCCACATTTCCTTCGTTTTCAATCCTTTCATGTAGATCCAGGGTACGTAATAAAACTCCCACTACATACTAACATGTGGTATCAGAGCGGTTACATGATCGGATTATCGGAAACGAAGGTTTTTTTATTTTTTATCTCATTTAGTTTTCCTTAGTTTTTGATTCGTTTTTTAGTTTTTTTAACGTATATAATTGCGTAAAAGTGGTTTACATAAGGTGAGCTATAAAAAACGAGTTGAAAACGGGCCAAATGGAGCGAAAAATGACTTCCCGGAATGTCAAAAATCACCTCCTGTGTTGGAGACGTGGAAGAAAGTCGGGCGCATGTGTCACACGCGCCCGACACTGCTGCAGGGCGTGGGGGCACGTCTATACGGAAGGCGCGTGCAAAGCACGCGTCAATCTGGACGGGACACACGTGCATCACATGCAAAACTCGTTGCTACCGCACCGACTCGGGTGGAACGACGGGCGCGTGCGTGACACGTACCCATTCGGACTGTCCACGCGTCAGACATGTGGCATCAGTGGATGACGGATACGTGTCGGCGCGTGCAATGCACGCATCGCAGTGTCCGCGCGTCCTGTGAGTGTTGGCGTGTGTGACGCACGCGTCAGTCACCTGAGACGCGCGTCTGGCAGCGCGTGCAACACACGCGCCCCTCCCCTTACGCGTACCGATGTCATGCTGACTTCGGAAGCTGACATCCTGCTGACGTCAACCGTACGGACGTCTTCTACAGTACCTAAAAAAAAGAATCCCAAAAATTCCAGATTTCCCGTAAAGCTACCCCAAGGTATTTTGGGTTAGTTTCTGGGTCTAGGAAATTTATAAAGTAACATTTTTCTATTTTTCTGGATTTATTACGTTTGTGATTAATTAAAGTTTAACTCTAGAAAAAGAAATTAAGGTATTCTGAATCCGATTTCGATTGAATTTTCATGTTTTGAACTTCGTATGAGGGAGACGTATGAGGTCTCGTGTCTTAGGTCTCATTTTCAGTGTTTGGGATTGCATGATAATCAATCGAAAATAGGAATTAAGACATTCTGAAGCCATTTTTGAGTGAATTTTTATGCAATGAACTTGCCATAAGGGAGATACATGAGGTTGTCGTGTCTCAGAAGGTCGGTTCAATATCCAATGACTCACGATAGTCACTCTACTGAGATTTTTTTGTTTACGAAAGTCTCAAATGAAGTTTTCGGAGAATGTCTTCAACAAGTGTGTGTGTGACAATGAGATTGTGCATTAGGATTTTTGCATTTATTGAGATTGCATTGTCACATACAGTATGCCCATAAAGAATGTGACGATGACATAA
>JANJEY010002132.1:0-11120 GCA_024703695.1 Erythroxylum cataractarum
CTGGGAAGTCCTGTGGAAAAGTAAAACCGTGAGGGTGCGAGGCCCTAGAGGCTGAGGCCCAAAGCGGACAATATCTGCAAGCGGGTGGGCGCGAGGCCCGAGAGGCCGAGGCCCTATTGAGGACGCGAGGCCCGAGAGGCTAAGGTCCTGTGGACGCGAGGCCCGAGAGGCCGAGGTCCTACATGTATGTTGATTTGCAAAAATTCGTATAAATTCTAGAATTTTTTTTTTCTGATTTTCTTTCACAAAAATGTTTATAAGATATTGTATCGTGTTTTTGTTCAAGAAAATTGCAATTAAATTTCATTTGCGATTTTATTTTGAATTTATATCTGGTATATTCATATGATGGTTTCTAGGAATTTATGAAAACTGAATGCATATGCCGGTTTTGAAAATTTCGTAATAATTTTAGAAAATTTATTTTTTCATATTTTCTTTCACAAAAAATGTTTTAGAGGTGTTATATTATGTTTATGTCAAAGGAAATTGCAATTGAATTTCTTTTTCTATTTTATTCCAAATTTAGTTTCATTCTGGTGCATATATGAAATTTTATAAATCTGATGAACATGCATGCTTATAAATTCCATATTAAATTTTATGAATATTGTTTTTATGAATTTTTTACATGGACATGCAAGATAAGATGTTGCCACATATATGAGATGCATGACACTTGTTGTTATAGTGATTATCTTATGCATGCATGATGTAAAGTATGACTAGTGTTAGAAGTAATGTGACAAGTGTCATAGACATGTGATATGCTGGTTAATTCCACTAAGTGAATAAATAATTCTTAGGAATTAGGTTCTAGAGTTTTTTATTAGACACATTTAGAATGTGTATAAGAGTCTGAAATTTTTCTAGAATTAATTAAATTTGATTCAATTTATAAATCAAGTCAAAGTCAACATTGGTCAACTTTTTGAAAGCTGATGAAGTTGACTTGTTTAATGACTTATATATATGTATTTCAGTTATAGGAAATTAATAAAGTTTTTATGAGATAAGAAATGTATTATTTTGATGCTAGTAGCATGATAAGTGCATGTGTGTTGGCCCCTGAAATTTTTTTCATTGAAGTTAAGCATGATTAAATAAATTATGAGGTCTTTAGGAATTTTGTGGAGTTAATTATTATGTTACTGTTAGAAAGATAATGGAATTAAAGTGTTAAGGTTATAAGAATGTTCAAGGGTGTTTTTGGCAAGACACTTAAGGAAGTATAAAATGGACTTTCTAGACTCATTAAGGGTAGAAATGGAAGCAGAAATTGTGGTCTCACATTTTAAGAAGAGAGAAAAATGAAAATTGAAGAGAAAAAGAGAGAGTGTCACGAAGAAGAGAGAGAAATACGAAGAGAAGAAGAGAAGGAGAGAAAGAAGAGAAAACAAGCTTGGGTTTCAATTGTCTTAGCCTTCAAGAGAGATTTTGAGGTTTACCAAGAAGAGAAAAAGAAAGAGGAAGAGACGAGCTTCCATTTGAGCCAAAGATCTCTTCAATTGGTAAAGAATCAAGGTAAGATCATTTTTAATCTTTTGAATTTTTGGAAGAGTTTTGGTTCATGAAGCTTAGAAAATGCACGTGTTAAAGTATTCTAAAATCAATTTTAGTGATTTTGCATTGTGGGATTTTCAATTGGATTCCTATTAAATGAGGTTTTTCTATTGAAAAAGGAAATCAAGAAAGGCAAGAGGAGTAAGAGGAGAGGCATTTTGAACAAGTCTTTCAGCAAAGAAATCAAGGTAGGTTACATGTTTATAATATAGTTATGAGCTACTAATTCTTTTCCAAATCAAGAAAATAAAATAATTTCAGTTACTTCATAAGTGTTGCATTTATTACTTTTTGAATGACTTGGGAAATCTTTATATGTTTGGTATATGAATTTTGTTGACGAATTTCGAAATGAAGAAGGAAATGCTTTGAAACATTTATGTTATGCCTTGAAAAATGTCATGAAATTTTGTATAAATGAAAAGAACGTGAAAGTATGAGCATATTATAAAATGATTTGAGCATGATTATGTGCTTTTGTTTGGGCGAGAGTGGAACCATTTTGTTTGTCACGTGTAAGTTGACAAGAGCCTTCTCCCGACTACCCACTTGTGGCATATAAGCTCCAAAAAATAGACTCATTCTGTTCATGGGGTAAACTTCAGTTTCTCCATTCTATTTCCATGGAACTCTCAAGCCGTTTGTTTGCGCATTTCATCTTTGAATTGTCAAGTATGTTGCACAATTTGAGTGTTCTGCATTGATGGTTAAATGTATATGTTATGTTGATGTGATGATATTTTAACTATGAGTTTTGAGCTAGAACTGTGAATTTGACTGAAAAATTTGAGAATGAAGCGTTTTATGAATTTATTATTACTTTATATGACAAATAAACATTTCAATGATTTTGATTATTCTCTGTTATAAACTTGTTACCCACGAGTTTTCAAGCTCACCCCCTTTTTATCCCATCTTCAGGTAAAGAAAATGAGATCGAGTAACCAAGAGTCGAGGAATCATATTACTTTAGCATTGTTTGTAAATTAAGTTAGATTTTGTGTAAGCACGACTTTAGACGCATTTCGAGAATTTTGCATCTTTTTTATTTTGAATTTTGATATCGATGATATAATGTGGCTTGGAATGCCATTAAATCTTTGTCAATTCTTTTTTTTTTGTTAATGAAATATAAATTATGTATGGATGATGGGAGTTGAAATTAGATGTAAGTGAAGAAGTTGTCAACTTGAATTGATGATTTTGGATATATATATATAAGTGAGAGGTTATGGAAAAGAAAGATAGGAATCATGAATAATGAGATGTAGTTGAATGGATAAGAATGATGTTGCATTAGAGGAAGTGAATCTGGGAAAAATTTTCAACTCTTCAATAGGGGTAAAATTTGTGTTTTGAATTTAGGAGAAAAAATGTATTGATCTAGGCCAAATTAGACAAAGTTGTATTCTAAAAAGTTGTAGCTTATCTTTCTATCTTTCCAATGATATATAGTGTGAAATTTTTGGACATTGGAGTTGAAAGTTATGATCTTTATAAGTGGAAGTGCTCTAGAGAGTGTAATTAGTGATTTAGAACTTTGGTGATGTGAGGAAGACCATGTTGAAACCTTCCTTCTTATCCACTGTAGGCCGAAACCTTCCTTCTTATCCACTATAGATGGAAACCTTCCTTCTTATTCACTGTAGACCGAAACCTTCCTTCTTTATCCACTGTAGACTGAAACTTTCCTTCTTATCCACTGTAGACTGAATCATCTGGCCTATTGTCTAGTCCAGTTCTGACCCTTTAGATGACAAAATATCACTTTGATATCTTTATAAAAATTGTAGATCTATAAGTATTCCTTCAAACTGTATAAGAATGACCTTAGTCCGATATCTTTAGAGAAAGTTATGCCAATTGTTTCAAAATAGTTCTTAGACTGAAACCTTCCTTCTTATCCACTGTAGACTGAATCATCTGGCCTATCGTCTGGTCCAGGTCTGACCCTTTTGATGATAAAATCTCACTTTGATGTCTTCATAAAAGTTGTAAATCTATGAGTCCTCTTTAAAACCATATAATAATGATCTTGATCAAATATCTCTAGGGAAAGTTATTCCAATTGTTCCAAAATAGGCCTTAGACTGAAACCTTCCTTCTTATATACTATAGACTGAATCATCTGACCTATTGTCTGGTCCAGTTTTGACCTTTTAAATGACAAAATCTCACTTTAATTCTTTAAAAAATTTGTAGATATCAAATTCCTCTTCGAAACTGTCTTAATATGACCTTAATTTGACATCTATAGAGAAAGTTATGCCAATTGTCCCGAAATAGGTTTAATATGATTGAGGACAAAACCTTATTTGATTCTTTCGACCATAACCTTGTTATCTGACCTCCAAATGAAGTAATTCTTAAACCAATAGATTCCTAACACATTTCTTTCTACCTCTGCATGAAATTTTATAGCTTTTAATGTTATTTTGAAAAGGATTGATTGAATCAAAGTAAGGGTATAGGTTGGAAGAGTATGAATTGGATATTTTATTGAACATATTTTGGTATTTTGATGGTATCTTGATCTGTAGAGTTCCGAATGAGATGATTCTTATTTCTAAATAAACTAGAGACATAGAGCTACAAATTATCTAAAGGAATCAAATTTTAATTTTGTCCCTAAGACTTCATATTTCTGGATGGAAATTGAGCACTGAATATTTGCTTCAGTATAAAAATAATTCAAAAATGGGGCCGAACACTTAAGGTATCAGAGAATGAAGATGAACTGAGATGAAATAGGAGAAATGAGTTTTTTTTTTCTATTGAATGAAGATGAACCGAGGATGAAATAGGATAAATGAGTTTGTTTTTTATTTTTGACTAGTGCGGGCACGCGACCCTTGTGGCATGATGGCCAATGAGGGTTCTTCGAAATAACTATATAGGATAATATATCTCCGGTAGTTAGGCTTCAGAAACGGGGCCGAACAATGTGCTTGAAATTAAGGTTCTGAAAATTTTTTGAACATCGTATCGATCCTTTTTGTGTCTAGTAGGTTAGCTTATTTATCTTGATGATTTTGGTCGTAAAGATAATTTTGACTTATGTGGAAATTGTTTAGATAAATTTGAGATGACCTAGGGATATTATAGAAGACTAATTGATGTTTGGAAATTTTGGAAACCCTAGGGATTAATTTAGAATTAATCCAAGTAGAGCATAACATTTCTAGTGTGACTAGAAAAAGGCATGTGTACTAGGATTGAAGTGTTTAATTTGAACATCAAAATAATTGAATTTTAGGTTTCTAATCGAATCATATTCATAATTCGAATTAGCCAAGACTAACACTAGTATCCAATTGGGTTCAAGAGTTGAATCGAATTACGAACTTTTCTTGCATAGTTAAGTCACAACCTAAATTAAACCTACTTTGTGTGATACATGCATTAGATGCATTTTAAGGGTGGTTATAAACATAGGCTCAATTTAATAGAGTTTTCTATAATCTGAATATATATTTGTGATATATATACAATATCATCCAAGTATTGGTGAGACCTAAGAATAAATCCCTCAACTGAAATATTAGGACTTAAACCTTTCTTTGATATGGAAGAACCAGAGTTCTTTTAGAGTTAGGTTGTTAGGCAAACCCAAGCCCACTCTACATGAATATGTTCAAACCATGGAAATTAGATTTCAAGATTGAAGGATTGGTCCCAACTGGAAGCATTGATTTGTTGGGCAAACCCAAGGTCATTTTTACTAATATTGGATATCGACCCATTAGGAAATTTATATTTTTCTCAAATTCATAGTGAGGGATATGGATTTGAATAAAAATAGTGGGACCCATAATGCATGTGATTAAAGTCCTTATCGATATGCATTAGTGTACATTCTAACATTTTCTCTCCTTCTTCTAGGTTACTGAATTGCCATGATGTCTTCATCCAGTGTGAACCTACGCTCCCTCTTAGACTCCAATAAACTCACAAGACCTAACTTCTTAGACCAACTATGGAATTTGAGAATTGTTCTCAAATCTAAAAAGCTAGGATATGTCCTAGATGAACCACTTCCTGATCCCCTTGTTGCTGATGCATCTGATGAGGATCAGAAAGCTTATAAGGAGCTACTGGATGATAGTGAGCTGGCTAGTTATATTATGCTGGCCTTTATGCTACCAGAATCGCAAAAACAACATGAGGTTATGGATGCTCATACTATAGTCTACCATCTAAGAGGACTGTTTTATGAGTAAGCTTAGTCTGAAAGGTTCGAGATCTCGAGGTTGCTTTTCTACTCTAAGATGGCCGAGGGATCATCCCTAGTGTAGTATGCGCTGAAAATGTATGGATACATTAAAAGGTTAGCCAGTTTGGGTTTCATAATAGATCATGAATTAAGTATAGACTTAATTATGACTGGTTTGACCGATGGTTATTCACAGTTTGTGCTTAACTATCGAATGAACAAAATATCCATATCGATACCTAAGTTGATTAATCTACTCAAAACAACTGAGCAAACTGTCAAGAAAGACAATAAGGTTGTGATGCTGGTAAACTCTGCTTCTAGTCTCGCAAGAATAACCAAAAGAAGAAGAAAAAGTCCAAGAAGCGAGTGGGAGGTGTAGCTAAGAAGAAGGAAAAGGAGACAACATCAAAGGGGATTTGCTTCCATTGCAACAAGGAAGGACATTAGAAGAGCAATTGCAAAGCTTATTGACAACGGCGCCAAAAACTTGACCGACAAAATTTGTAAGTGCACAGAATCGTTCCTAGTACCTATAAATAGAGTATTCTAAGGTCGTCTCCCACAAGGACTAAGATACTCACTACTAAATTAATCCTAATTACTCGAACTAAAATGACAAGAAACTTAAAAAATGATTGGATGAGAGTAGACAATAAATTGTAAAAACAGTAAATAAACAAACAAGGGAAATATGATGGTTTAGACTTTGGGCTTTGGGGTTCACTAATTTAAGAGATTGATTAATAAATTATCGAATTGATTGAATGACAGGTTATAATAACAATTGCACAACTTTACTCATATTCTATCTTAAGACATATAAGAATATCTAACTAGTTGATTAACATCTTTTAATATGAAACGTAACTAGTCAAATTCATTAAAAACAAACAACGACAAGTTATCACACTAGTTTAGGATATCTCTATCTATGTGTTTATCTTCCTAGTGTATAAATCATACTTCACCTCTCATTTCATCATATGATTCCTAAGGTTGTATTTATAGTGATCAAGCATAGAAGCAATAGTGAAGTTTAAGAAAGATAAACATAACCTAAGAACTTTCATTCAACACCAATAAATTCATAAAATATAAATCAATCCCCCAAAGAAGGCTACATCCCTCACCCTAAATGGGGTTTAGTTCCAGAACAAGATAATAGAATCCATACGAATAAAGACATTCAACATCCAAGAAAGAGTAGAGAGAAGGTAGAGAGAACACAAAACAAGATTGCTTTCAATGATTGATTCAATCCTCTTTTCTCTTTTCTTTGCCTCTTTTGGGTGCCTCTAATTGTGCAACCTTGTTTTCAATGTCCAGCCTCCACTTTTGTCTTAAAAATGAGTATTTATAGTGTCTTGAGCTCAAAGAAACCTAGTTTTTGCTAAACAGGAGAAGATGGATTGTATCAGCATCGTCAAAATCCATTAGGTAGACTTTATATATGCTAAACGGAGCTTTTTAGGTTTCTGGATTGAAATTGGCCAATAAATGTTCGTTAAGTAGACTTCATGTCTGCTGAGCAGACATACTCGGGTATTTCAACTTTCCAGCTCCGCTCATGTCCGTTTGAAGGGACATCAACGGACATAAGCTGGGCATCAACAAAAGTGTGCAAATTTAACCATCTAGACGATAAAATCTCTCCTTATAGTCTTCACAAAAGTTGTGGAACTCAAAGTTCTCTTTGAAAGAATTCTTGAATGACCTTAATCTAACATCAGTAACAAAAGTTAGCCTCTTGCCCCAAAATTTATCCATTTGCACCTATTAAGCAATAAAGTTGAAACGTGTAAGAACTAACCAAATAAAGCTTCAAATTCACATAGAGATAAGTCAAATTAGTTCCAATTCATCCCAACATCATCTATGAATAATTTGACTTATCAAATTACACCACACTTAAACTATTGCTTGTCCCCAAGCAAAAACAAAAGAAAACTAACTATAAATCTGCAAACAAGTTATTGATTCCACTTTCGTAGGTGTACGGTGGCATTTAGCATAGGCCACAAGCCTTTAAACCACTATGCCACCATAATGGAGGAGTTATAGTCTCCTAAGAGTTTACTTAAAATGAACGACACCCACAAACATTTTCTTTTCATCATTCCACACCTCATCACCATCATGGCTTAATCCAATAAGTTGAAAGCATTTTAGGTAAGAATTTAAACGTAGACATAAGGCAACATAATACTTCATAAATTATGTTGGCCCCCGAATGTTTTTTTTATAGTTAAGTATGATTTATAAAATTATGAGGTTTGGATAAGTGAATTTTTGGGAGTTAAATTTTTTTATTTATGTCTATGTTAGTGGAATTTATTTCATGGGTTAGTTGAAGTAAAGATGGTAAAAATGCATAAAGGGGTATTTTTGGTAGTTTACCTAAGGTTAAAAACACTAAGGAGTTAAAGGAAGGGCAAGGGAGACTTTTCTCATTCATTAAAGGTAAAATGGAAAAAGAAAGGTGCTGTCTTGTGCTTGAGAAGAAGAAAAACGAAACTAGGTGAAAGAAGAAGGGATATACGAAAATGAAAAGGTGAGAAAAAGGGGTTTCGTTGAAGTTGAGAAAAGAATGGAGTTTTGAGCTAGGTTTCACCTTTTCTTAGTCTTAAAGAGAGAGTTTGAGGTTGCTCAAGAAGGGAAAAAGAAAGTGGAAGGGAAGAGCTTTCTTTAGAGCCAATAATCTCATAAATTGGTGAAGATTTAAGGTAAGTTTGATTTTCATACTTTGGATATATGGAAGGGGTTTTGGTTCATGAAGTTTAGGAAATACATGGGTTTAAGCAATCTATAGTCAATTTCAGCGAATGTGCTTTATGGTTTCTTAATTTGAATTCCTATTGAATGGGAATTTTGTCATTTATGAAGGAAATCAAGGAGGGGATCAAGAGAGGCAAGGGGAGAAAGAGGAAGGACATCCTTAAACCAATTCCTAAGCAAGGATTTCAAGGTGGGTTACTGTTTTATAATTAAGTAATAGGCCATTAATGTTTTCTTTTGAATGATGGAAATAAATGATTTCAACTATTTCATGAACGTACTTTATTACTATTTTGAATGCTTTGAGAATGTGTTATTTGTTTGGTATGAGCATATTGTGTTGATGAATTATGAAAAGATTGTGCAAATGATTTTTGAAAAGATATTATGTTTGAAAAATCAAGTTTAAAAAATGTGCCATTTTAGGCAACAAGTTTACAAATTAAGAACTACATGTTATGTGGGTTTGGTTTGGTCCATTCTATATTTCAAGTGCACTTCAACTAAAGGCTTCTCTCGCCTGCCCGCTAGTGGTATAGAGCTCTTTCATGGACTCCCTCATATGTACGGCTACACAAACTAATATGTGGGATTGTGTTAGTTCGTTCTATTCACGACTACACAGGCCCATTTTATGGAATTGTATTAGTTCATTCTGTTTATGGACCTTTCAAACTATTTAGATGTGTTTATATGCTCATGATATATTGGGACCCGATCCGGGAACCGGATCCCAACCGGAAAACTGAAACGGATACGTCGTACGAAATGGCAGATAGCAAAAACGAATAACAAAAGATGGAAACAAAGTACAAAGCGGAGACAAAAGCGGAAGCGAAAATAGCGAAACGAATCAAATAAGCAGGCGAAGTCGATAAAGACAACAAAGTGAACGCGGAATTAAATCGAATGCAAATCGAATACAGATCGCAAGCAAAGCAAACAAGCGAATCAAGTTGACCTGAAGCAAATTCCGATATCCATAACAAATATGATAGACAACTTAACGCGTTGGAAATACTAAGACATTCCAAATCCGGTATAATTTTTTTTTCTTTTTCCTTGATATTCATTTTATTCCATCACAAACAAATCAAACGATTTTTCCCATCTTTGCAAAATCATCCTTCAATACTTATACAATCATACAAAACCTATAAACCATCCTCAAACATCTTTAATCTTATTTTTACTCTTTATTCAAACTTATTATCTAACAAAATTTCGGCAGCATAACGGCTGCTTTTCCTCTAACCCAAACCTGCAAAGTATCAAAATACACTTCTAAAACATATCCCAATCAATCATACAATCATCAAATCCACCGGACCCTCCGTCCGGGATCTCAGCAGAAACAAACGCAATCTTAGTTCTAAACACTTCAATCATTCTCATGCATAACCATAACTCATCATCATACACAAACTTTGAACCTCAACTCAACATATAAATCCATAATTTACATTAATATACAATCTTATAATTCAAATACATCGTACTCAAAATTATACACAAGTTCATAACCTTAGCCATACACAATTCCAATCTATGTACAATTTCATAACTTAATACTTTCATGAGTCGAACATTTTCAGAACCTTAACGGCTTTCCAAGCCATATTCCAAATTATTCAAAATACAGAAACATACACAAATCGAACTGGTGTCCTGACAATCTTTCATCTGATCTCCTGCTCGAATACCTGGAGATGGGGATGAAAGGGGGGTGAGCTCGGAAGCTCGTGGGTAACATGTTTATAACTCAAATGATAAGCAAAAACATTTTCAAACCTTATTTTTAGTTGATCAAACTATCACAGTAGGAAAAACATCAAAGGTTTATTTCTCAAAAGGTTCTCAATTTCAAATCTTTCATAAACATTTATAAATAGTTTCCAAAACTATCATAGTTGAAAACCCCAATTTCTCATTCATCAAAATTACAAACCTTTTTACAATTCATAATAAAGTCGAAAACATGAAATGCATCACATATAAATGCACCACATTCTAAACAAAGCAAAAACACATAAACAAAACACATCAAACGGTTTGGGTCGGTCCAAAAATAGGATGTACTGCACATTCCCGCAAAGCGGTCCTATGCAGCCGTGAACAGGACGTACTACACTAGCGGTCCAGTGTAGTCGTGAAGGGAGTCCGAAATCGAAGCTTCAATGCCACTAGCGGGCAGCCTAGAGAAGACTTAAAAAAATGAGACCAGTGCACTGACTCATCTTAGGGGACCTAACCAAACCGATATAACACATATTCATGCTTGAAAAACTAAATGCCCGAAGGCATATTTCGAAACTGAACTTTTCATGACATCTCGAATTCAATGCAATATTGATCATTCACAATATCACATAAGTTATAAACAAAAGCTCATCTAACAATTCTCAATTTTCCCAAACAAGGAAGTGCACACTTTATAACCTTTAAAAAACATTTAATCATCATATCACGCTAGTTCACATAATCAAATCATCAATCAATTTAACACAATGAACTCAATTGAGTATTTCAACTTTATCAATTTATTCAAGAATCCATTGAATAAACA
>JANJEY010002215.1:0-11117 GCA_024703695.1 Erythroxylum cataractarum
ATTTCTAGTAACTTATTAAAAATCTAATTTTAACTAGATACTTCTAATTAATTTCCATTAACTAAGTACTAAAAATCTGAAATTATTCTAACTAAAAGAAATTATCAATCTAAACCTCAAAATAAATCAAATATGCTTAATGCAAATCGAGGCCCAACATTTTAGCCCACATTTTTTGTAGCCCTATATTAAATTTACTCTAGGTTTTTCCTTATTTAATTGTATACTAAATCTTGATCATTAATTTAGTACTTAATGGACAAACAAGATTTAATGTTAACAAGTATATAAACTAGTCATCTCTCTACCTTAAAAAGTATAAACAAAACAAAAATAGAAAGAACGTTTTCGACTATCCATCAAGCCATTTGATACAGAAAGAGGGTTGAGGGAGAAAAACTAGTTCGTGATTAATTGAAAGCTCTCTCTACATCATCATAAATTCCACTCAAGGTAAGTGATTTATTCCTTTCATCTATATCGTTGTTATTTTGTTCAAGATCTTAATGGGTACAAATGATTTATGTATAATTCATTATTTATATATGAGTTATGTCTTTGATGTTTGAATATTAAAGTGGGAAAACATACATGTGGTCTCAAAGTCTTGGATTTTAATAGATGATAATCCTTATATTATTGACTTGATGATTGTTTCAATTTTGTTGTTCATAAAAAATTATGATTTTAGGTTTTTATATAAAGAATTATTTTCCTTAAAATAATATATAAATATATATAATTGAATATTGAGGGATTATCCTTTGATCATCTTGAAGCTTCATCCTTCAATTTCAATCGTTGTCTTTGTGCAACCCTCTAAGGACGTGTTGATGATTTGTAAGCTAATAAAACACCAATTTCTTGAATTATTACAAATGTAAGATAATGTAATATTATAGTATGAAAAGTATGCTCAAGCTGATGCGATGAGGACCATATTGGCGTTGCCAAAGCCCTGTATGTTGCCGCTATAGAAAACCACTTCACTACTAAACCCACTACTCATATTTCCAATATTATGCAAAACCACTTCACTACTAAACCCACTACTCATATTTCCAATATTATAGTGCCACTACTCATATTTCCAATATTATGCAAGGATTCCATACAATCGAAACCATACGCCTAATTAGCAACTTTCTATTCATAGGGAACCAAATGAAGGCCCCAGTTGAAGGTGTAGGGACTTACAGACTAACATTAGAGGCTGGGTTTTGCTTGAATCTGATGAACACTTTCTACGTACCTTCAATTTCTAGAAATTTAATTTCTATTTTTAGATTTGATACTACTAGATATACCTTTAAAGGTGGATATGGTTGTTTTGATTTATATAAGAATAATTCCTTTATTGATTATATATTGCTTATGGATGGTTTATATAGATTGAAACTTGACAATGTTTTTTAATCCCCGATTTATTATTAATCATAATGTTGGAATGAAATATAGTTTGGTGAATGAATACTCATCTTACTTTTGGAATAAACGTTTGGTTAATATATCCAAAGAAAGGTTAGAAAGATTAGTAAAGAATGAAATTTTACCGAATCTAGGTTTTACTAATCTTGGCTTATATGTGGAATTCATTGAGGGCAACCAAACCAAACATAGCAAGAAAGGGGCCACAAGAAGCAATCAACTTCTTGAAATAATACATACTGAAAATTTAGGACTTTTTAACACCCTGTCCTTTAATGGAGAAAAATACTTCATCACCTTTATAAGTGATTTTTCATAATATGGATATATCTATTTGCTGCGTGAAAAATCTCAAGCTGTAAAAACCTTTAAGGTGTTTGTAAAGGAGGCTGAGAAGCAATTAGATAGAAAAGTGAAAATTATAAGATCTGATAGAGGTGGTAAGTATTACGGAAAGTATGATGAATCAGGATAGTGTCCTCGTCCATTTACTAGGTTTCTCAAAAGTCATGGCATATGTGCACAGTATATCATACCATGCACACGCAACAAAATGGTATTACAGGAAGGAGTAATAGAACATTAATGGATATGGTTAGAAGTATGATGAGTAATTCCTCATTACCCAAAATTTTGTGGATATATGTACTTAGAATTGTTATGTATCTATTAAATAGGGTTCCTAATAAGGCAGTTCCTAAAAATCCTTTATTTACTAGAAGGAAGCCTAGTTTAAAACGCATGTATGTTCGAAGTTGTCTAGCAAAATAACGAATTTATTATCCATAAGAAAGAAAATTGGATTCTTGAATAGTTAGTGGCTACTTTATTGGTTACCCAGAGAAATCCAAAAGATATAGGTTTTACTGTCCAAACCATAATTCTAGAATTATTAAAGCATCCAATGCTAATTTATAGAATGGTAAGGTCTATGGAAGTGTTAAATCAATGTTCTTAAACCCACAACCACAAAAATGTTGTTCCTAGTTTGGAAGATCAAAATAATCAAGAACAACATTTGGATAATAAAGAAGCACCCCATGAAAAACCTAACTTACGACCATCTCATGCAAATAAACTAGTTAATATAACTTGTAATAAACTTGTAAGGGTTAGAAGGTCAGCTATTTTTTATGATCATGTGGTTTATTTATAAGATTTAGATTTAGATTGTGGCATTGATAGTGATCCTGTTTTGTTTTCATAAGCCATAGGTAGTGAAAAGTTTGAAAGATGGATTGATACTATAAAAGAAGAGTTGAAAACAATGGCTCAAAACAATGTCTGGGATCTTGTAGACTTACCAAAAGGTTCTAAACAAGTTAGCTATAAATGGGTATTTAAGACCAAATGTGGCTCGAATGGTAATGTTGAAAGATATAAAGCTAGACTTGTTGCCAAAGGTTACACTCAGAAAGATGACATTGATTATAAGGTGACTTTTTCACCTGTCTCAAAGAAAGATTCATTGAGAATAATTTTAGCATTAATAGCTCAATTTGATTTAAAACTACATCAGATGGATGTGAAAATAACATTTATAAATAGGGATCTTAAGGAGGAAGTTTATACAGATCAACCTAAAGGCTTTTCCATTGAAGATAAAGAAAGTATGGTGTGTAAATTGAAGACGTCAATATATGGACTTAAACAAGCTTCTAGAAAATGGTATATTAAGTTTAATAATACAATTACTTTTTTCGATTTTGATGAAATCACTGTTGATTGGTATATTTATGAGAAGAATAGTGGAAGAAAGTTTATATTTCTAGTTCTGTATGTTGATGACATTTTTCTTGCTACTAATGACTTAGGTTTGTTGCATAAGCCAAACGAATTTCTTTTTAAGAGTTTTGAAATGAAAGATATAGGAGAGCTATCCTATATGATTGGAACTTCAACATTCCATAAGAGATCAGAAGGTTTATTAGGATTGTCTCAAAAGGTTTATATTGAGAAAATTCTTGAGAAATTTAACATGAACAAATGCTCAATAAGTGTAGTCCCTATTTAAAAGGGAGATAAATTTAGTCTTATACAATGTCCAGATAATGACATGGAATGTAAGGAAATGAAAACAATTCCATATGCTTCTATTGTGGGCAGTTTGATGTACCTACAAACCTATACTAGACCTGATATCAATTTTAGAGTAAGGATGTTAGGTAGATATCAAAGTAATCCTAGTATTGATTATTAGAAGATTGTGAAAAAAGTGTTGAGATATCTTTAAGGAACAAAGAAATATATACTCACTTATAAAAGGTCAAATAAAGTGATTGGATATTCATATTCAGATTTTGTTGGGTGTGTTGGTAATAGAAAGTCAATGTTTGTCTATTTGTTCCTATCAGTTGAAGGAGAAATTTAATGGAAAAGTGCCAAACTGTCTATCATTGCTTCATTCACTATGGGACTACAATTCATGCATTATGGCTACAAAACTTTATTTCAAGGTTTAGGGTTATCGACATAGTAAGCAATCCATTGAAAATTTATTGTGATAATTTAGAAACAGTTTTCTTCTCTAAAAATGACAAATACTCCAAAGTGGAAAACTTATGAAATTAAAGTATTATGTTATTAAAGAGGAGATTCAGAAACAAAGAATTTATATAAAACATATTAGGATGGATCTTATGGTTATAGATCCTTTAACTAAGGGTTTATAACCAAAGACATTCAAAGAACATGTGCTTAGGGTAGTCTTGGTGGTATTGATGATTGATAATAATGTTTGATGATGATGTTTTAACACTCTTGAGCTCAATAATAATATGTTTCTGAATTTCATATTTGTTATTCATTATGTTTATGTATACATGATTGTTTGAATAAGAAATTTGTATATATTTTCATAACAAGTATGTTGATTGTATATTGTTTATATACAACTTATGAACCTAAACATAATAAGTTTTTAATATAATGGTATATGGCATATCAGAGGCAGTATATGACTATACTGTGTATGAATGTCATAACCCTTATTATGTGATTTATTGTGATGAGGTGCTTATGATGTTAATGGTTTATAAGACTTAATTTTTTCTAGCCTTATGTTATACTATTAAATGTAATGATGAAACATCCAGTCAAGTAGGAGAATGTAAGAAATATGGCTTTATATTTTAGCCCATATTTTCTGTAGGCACATAATAAATTTGGTTTAGGGTTTTTCCTTGCTTAATATTATGTTAAATCTTAACCATTAATTTAGTACTTGATGGACGTACAAGATTTAATGGTAATAGATATATAAATTAGCCCTCTCTCAACCCTAAAAAGTATAGAGAAAACAAATACAGAAAGAACGTATTCAGCTATCTATCAAGCCATCTGCTACAGAAAGAGGGTTAAGCAAGAGACATTAGTTCGTGATTAGTTGAAAGCTCTATCTACATCATCAAAAATTCCACTCAAGGTAAGAGATTTATTCACTTCATTTATGTGGTTATTATTATATTCAAGATCTTAATAGGCACAAATGATTTATGTATGTTTTATGTCTTTGATGTTTAAATATTAAAGTGAAAAAACTTACATCTTCTTTATATGATTAGTGTCTCTTCCTCAGGGCCCCTGAAAAACCCAAGAAGCTAAATGAGGTCATCTCAAGGCTATCTTTTGTTAAGTTTATGGATTTGGAGGAGTTATCGACAATTTCAATTACTCAATCATCCTACAATCTGCAAATACATTTTTACTTCAGCTTTTATTTCATCACAACTTTAACATCATTTTCGTATTTGATAAGTTAATTATATTCATAATTTGTGATCATAATTTTAAAATAATCTTACATAGCTAAGATTCTAGAAGAGACTTTTACGAAAGGTAAAACTATTATTGGTTGATGATGGGAAATTAGGTATGGATTTGATCTCAATTGCAACCGAATAATTACAAAATTTTTTCGTATTTGATGTTTCAAAAATCAAGATCACTTTAATTCTTTAAAATGATTAAAATTTAAATCATAATAAAACATGAATCTTAATTCGTACATTATTCTGAAGCTTGATCATATTCTTGTAGTATTCCTTAAACCATTTTTGAAATCGGTCCATCTCAACTACTGTAGTCGTGTAAGTGTCTAACCTTTAACGGTATTCATAGAGCAAGTTGAGAGAACTTTATTATTCTTACAAAGAGGGTTAAGCAAGGAGTGTTAGCTCCATCAGAGCTTAAGCCTTCTTATAATAAGTTCTGGGCATTTTAGTATTTTAATTAAAATTAAAATTTAATTAGAATTAAAAATAATTATAATTAAATATCAATGATGCCCAAATAAGATTCAATATCTCATATTGATTCTTATTTACTAAATATCTCATATTTAATCATAAAGCTTCTTAAACTTTACAATCAAGTCCAACTTGATTAAAATATCTTTGCTTTCTTCAGTCAGTTATTTATATGTGACTCATTATGTTCTTAAATATGTTGATAATATATACAAATTATAACCCTAAATCATATTTAAGATTCTTCATTTAAATAATTTATATCCATAAATTAAGATTGACACCTACCAATATTTCATGACTACTTAAATATTTAGGAATGCCAAAGTAATTTTGACTAACCTTTCTGTGTATAATTTTTTCATATAATTCAATCATCTCATCATAAAATGTTTTGATTAGACATAGAGTATGGAATTAATATCTACTTTATTTTAATTCTAATCATATTAGTTCTCTAGCATTATTTATTAATTCAATTGATGACATTTTGTGACATTTATAAACTATTTACAAAAAGTCATTCCATATTGGCTAAGGATTTCCCAAATCAATAATAATTGAAAACAACAAAACATTCTTCCTAATTACTTTAGAGTGATGAATCCTATTTTGATCACCAAACTTCCTCCACATAGTTTAGGCTACATCTAATGACTATTGACTAACCTACCCATGATTAAAATAATTCATAAGTAGTATCAAAATATAGCAATCCTTATACAAGATAACTTTGGAGACCTTAAGTTAGAAGGTCACTTATACAATCATCACAATGAGATTCCCCATAGATATACATGTAATTTTCCAAATAGATTTCTCATATGGGGTTAGTTCAATGAACTTATTCTCTAACAAGAACTCACACGTTTGTTTAAGTATCTTCATACATTAGTCTATGAGATTAACTACTTCCTTAAAAAGGAAAAATATAACGTGTGCTAGGTTTTTAATGATCTATTAATGTCCAGTTTTAATAAAACAATAGCTAGGAACATTTTAGGGATAGTATATAAATGTAATATGAATCTTATAATTATAATTTTTTTGGAATGTATAGACTTTATTAGAGTAAATCACACGTTAATATAGAACTCATTAAGTACGCAAGAAGGGGAGGTTGAATTATGTAATCTTTTTGTGAATACACAAAGCCTTTGATAATCCTTTAAAAAAGAAACTTTTTCAAGTATTAAATGAATATCAAATAAGTACTTGGTTAAATCGCAAATAACTCGTATAAATTTGTATAAGAACAAGAGTATTTAAGAGTAAAGAGTTAGAAGATAGATGATGCGATTTTTATACTAGTTCACCCCAAACCTTCGACTATGTACAGTCCTCATAATACTTCTGAGTTTTAACTATACTTTGTTAAAATTATAAGTATTCTTTCCTCTCTTCCAGAGCCTCTTCAAGTCTCTTACATTGAGTATTCTTTTAGCTATCTTAGCCTCTCTAGACTCTCAGCCTTTTCTTTCTCTCACTAGAAAGATAATGTGAGATTTTGTTATAGTAATGTTAGCTCTCGTATTTCGCACAGAATTTTTGTAAGTAATAACTTGTAAGCATCAAAGATTGTTCAGTCTTCAACTACGATTAATATTTATGGCCTAAGTCTCCAACCACTTCTTGAATCTTGATAACTGCTTCTTGCATCTTGCTTCTTGCATCTAGCATAAACCGTTATTCAGTTGAGTTTTGTAATTATCTCAACCTGCTTCTTCTTAGTTTTTGGAACTTCTTCTCAGTTTTCAAACTTCTTCTGAGTTTTCAAACTTCTTATGTGTTTCGGATTTTCTTCTGTGTTTTGAAACTCCTTTTGTGTTTTGAAACTCCTTCTGTGTTTCGCAACTCCTTCTGTGTTTTGAAACTCCTTATGTGTTTCGCAACTCCTTCTATGTTTTGAAACTCCTTCTGTGTTTCGCAACTTCTTCTATGTTTTGAAACTCCTTCTGTGTTTCGTAACTTCTTCTGTGTTTTGAAAACAAAAATCCTTCTGTGTTTCGCCCACTGCACGCTTAACACACACATAAAAACAATTCATTTATTTCAAACATTATTATTATTTGATTATCAACAAAATTATCAAACGTGAAGTCATCTTGACTTAATATTTATCACATACATCTAAATATATACAAGATAAAGAATGCCTTTAAATATTTTATCACTTAACTACAACTAAATCGATTAGTTGTAAGGAGTAAACCAATAATCTCCCACTTGCACTAAGTTAATCATTTAAGTATCTTAAACCATATCACCATACGATGATTATGCTACTGTTAAGACAGTGACTTAATGAGAGAATTCTACAAGATTTTTTATATTGATGTAACGTTCTTCTTAATTATCATCACACTTAATAATAATTGCCTAAATACATCCTTAGATCTTTAATGAGATCTTAGTTCCTTTTACATGCTCAGTGACTCTAATGTTTCACATTTTATTAATATCTTGAGCAATGCAAGGAACAATGTCAAGTTCATTAAAGAACTTGTTGATCTAATTAATCATTTCCATTAAATAATTGCAACAATTAAAGATAAGTCATTATATTAGGCATCATTATACAATAAATAATTATTGCATCATACAATATCTCATATTGTATTTTCATCCTTACAAAAATTCATACTTCTATGGAATTTTATTGTGAATGTATTCACTAGAGAATCTCATTCCCTATAGATAATTTTAAACTCACCAAATTGGTCTCATCAAAGTGCTTCAGCATTCTCAATGCTTAATTCCTACTTAGATTTAAACAATTTAAACTTTTCAAAATTTTAAATCAACATTTCATTTAATATATATGAGTATATCATATACAGTCACTAGTAATATAATGAAACATAAGTATCATCTTTTATGAATTGTAATTCCATCTAATACATCACATTTATAAATTTAACAATTGAATACCATCATCATCCTTTCACCAAAGGTTGATTTGGTTAGTCTTCAACTTAAAAAGTTTTATACGATTCATAATTGAAAAAGGATACATATTTCCTTGTTTGTAACTTTATGATTCTCATCATGATGACTTACCAACATGGCATGGAAGGATTGTCTTGATTATCTAACTTTGTATTCTTTCCACTTATTTTAGGCATAAGTTTCCTTTGATACAACACTTACAAACTATTTGCGTAAACTTGGATCAACCAATTTTACTCAATAATTTGTTTCTTATCATGTCTTAAACATTATAATGTGTGTGTGTGTATGTGTGTGTGTGTGTGTGTATAGTCAAGAAAAGTCATGCAATCATTTCTTATAATGATATCTATTATCATTCTATAGCAAATGCCTTTAATTATGGTCCATAATTATGCCTTTAGTAAGCTAAATTAAGTGAAACAATTTCATTAGGGTACTATACCTTTCAGCTCTTCTTCATGCAGCCTCTTGCAACTTGCTATCTTGATGTTGACATACATCTTACTTATTGTCATCAAAGTTTATGAGACATTGTTCAACTCAAAATTTTAATACATTTTGTCATCTATATGATTTGGACATATCTCTAAAACTTTAACAACAAATACTCAATAAAGATTAATAGCAAAATTACATAATAGACAGACAATTTAGAGTCATGTGATCATAAGTTTGCTCATATAAATTACACAAATTTAGTTGAATAAAACTTACTGTTATAAGGCTAAACATATTCAAGTTAAAGCCACCTTGAGTTTACTTAACAAGCCTAATAATAAATAAAACTTTAGTTTATTCTTATAACAATGGAAAGTAACAATCACATTCTCAACGTGTACTTAATATTTTAGCAAGGAATTTATTTTTGTTCATCTCATCAAAAAGAAAATTACATATAATAATATCATATACGTAAACAGATTCTATTTAACATGCAGCTATTATATATATCAAACATATAAATAAAGTGTGTAACTTGTGTACCCAAAATCAAATTATATGCATAAAATATCAAGCTTCATTTTATTTTAGTTATTGATCTTCATAATCTAAAACAATATTTTCAACTCCTTGAAAAAATTAAATAAATTAAAATTAATTGATTTTTTAAATATATTAAATTCATATTCTAGATAGAAATTTGATTTGATTTGAAAATTACTATTTCCAATTATCTTGACTTCTTTAGCAAAATTTAGTTGAAAACAATTTTCAATAAATTAAGTTTCTTACTTATTATAATTTAGAAAAATTCATTTTTCAAAATTTAACAAATAAAACATTCTAATTCAATTAGAAAACTATTTTTAATCTAATCATAAATTGCTTTTCCTTAATTAGAAAATATTTTCTAATATTAAAAGAAAACTACTCTGAAAATTAAATAAAATACTTTTAAATTTAATTGAGTAAGTCCTTTATTTTTCTTAATTAATAAATGAAAAAACATTTCAAAATTTAACCAAGAAAAATATTTTAATAAATAAGGAAACAATTTCTAAATAAATTGAATAATAATTTTCTAAGAAATAAATTCATAAATTTCTTTTATCTAAATCAAATTGAAATAATAAATTTAATTAAGAAAATTAATTTTAATTATTTAAGAAAACACTTTTCTTAATTTTAAGGAGTCTAATTAATTGATTTCAATATAATTGAAACTAATAATTCTAATTTTTAAAATCACTTTAAAATTAAATTAAGAATCAATAAATTATTAATCTTAATCATAGTAAGAAAAATAATTACTTTAATTTTAGAATTGAATTTTGTTTTTAAGACAATTTAAAATTTTATGGGGAATATGTCATGGAATATTCTATGCCAAACCAAGGATTAGATTAGATTAATCTAATTTTCAAACAAGCCTTATTCATATACTAGAATAAATATAATCTTGTATTCAAACAAGCTTTGTTATAAGCCTAGGATACACTATCCTAGTCTCCAAGCCCTAGAATTAAACTTATCCCAATATTAGGATACCCTTATCCTTGTCACCAAATATCTTCGGTCTTCCTAATTTCACTAAGCATAAAACCTTAGCCACCAAGGCAACTCTTTCCATCGCCGCCACCGTCAAAGGTTGCCTCCACTCCATCTATTTGGGATCAATGTTATGAATACCGTACCGAGTTTGGTACCGGATTGAGCTCTGGAACAGAATTGTACCGGTATCGGTCGGTACCGGGTACCGTTTTGGGATATTTTTTAAATTTATAAAATAGTTCCTAAATTTTTAAAAAATTGCAAAATAGTCCATATTGATATATTATATAGCTGTACTGTATATTTTACTAATTTACTGTTTACATCAACCATGTTTTTAAAAATTTTAATAATAAATAATAATGACAATTTTTTATATATAATTTTTTAATTAAAAATATGTAATGTGAAATAATTTTTATTTTTAATAATTAATAATTAATCATATTTATTAGTTCTTAAATAATATATTTATTAGTTCAATATTATAGTATATTA
>JANJEY010002365.1:0-11105 GCA_024703695.1 Erythroxylum cataractarum
AGTTTCCTCTTGAGCCTCTTGATCCTCTTGCCTCACTTGATTTCCTAAAATAAGAACCAAAATCTCATTCAAAAACTCATGCTGACACAATATGTCCATTCTTAACTTCCATCCAAAATTCCATATTCTTAGAAACTGATTCACAAATTTATCACTTCAAGAAACTTGTAGATCTATGTCTCTAATTTACAACGCCTCAAAAATCACCTCAAAAGGACTTTTGTAGCAAAATATATGCTCAAAACACTAAAAACATCGTTGCTAGAAAAACTGGCCTCGCCGCGACGAGGCTCGCTCGTCGCGACGAGCGGCCTGGCACGTCTCGCATGTCGCAATGTGCGGACGGGAGGGTCGACTCCCGAACCCAGATTTCCGACATTTTTCAACCTCTAATCCTTCCCTTTCTCAACTACAACACATCTAACCCTTTAATCAAGTCATATACTTCCTTTCTAACTCATTCTAACACCAAAAACATCAACAACACAAAAACCCAAGGATTTAACCAAAGTTTCTACCATAAACCCTAAACCAACGATTCTACCTCATTCCATGCAAATCTAAGGTTTAATACATTCTAAACAAGAAGAACAATCGTTTACATACCCGGGAAAGCTTCAAATCCGTCGAAAAACGCCTGAATCTAGCTTCCTCTTTTTCTTCCTCTTCTTGCTCTCTTACGACTCTCTCCTCTTCTTCTTCTTTTCTCCTTATTTCCCTTTCTTTTCTTTTCTCTTCTTTTAACTCCTTAAACCTACAAGATAGAGCAAGTACTAAAATGCCCTCCTTGATAAGCCTAAAACCTCTTACCCTTGAGTGACTTGCCCATTTTGCCCTTAAACATTTTTTTACTCTTCCATAATCATTTATTCCACACTAATCTCAAATAAATCCTAATTTTCCATTAATACTTTCAATAAAATCAAACTATGCCATAAATAACACAATCAACTTAATTCATACTTAATAACATCAAGAAAAACAAATTTGGGGCCCAACATTATCCCTTGATCCTTCCATTCTTTATTTAGAAATCATATTTCTTTCATATGCCTTTGATGGGTTTTCAGAAAATTCAATTCATTACTCCAATTACAACTTCTCACATATATCGGATTGAAACAATCCTAGCCATAGATTCACTTATAAAGGCATTAGTAAGACTCACAATCGTTCTTATCGTTGTGATCGAGTGCCTTTAACAAAAACAAACTACTGGCCCGTAGACTCAGTCAAATCAAAATACTGGCCCGTAGGCCCAGTCAAATCAAAATGCTGGCCCGTAGGCCCAGTCAAATCAGAATACTAGCCCGTAGGCCTAGTCAAATTAGAATGCTGGCCCGTAGGCCCAGTCAAATCAGAATGCTGGCCTGTAGGCTCAGTCAAATCAGAATAAAATCACGAAGCATAGCTCTACGTAGAAGCGCTACAAATAGGTGACTCAATCACAACTCCTTCATATTTCTTGCATTCTTGGGATGGAATGCTTCACTTACGTAGCCTGAACTTATTCGAACATATTTACTTAAGTCCACATTCTTAGCTACCAATTGCTCTTTTGAGGTCCCCTTACTAGGACCTCTCTTTATACGGTAATACACATATGTCGATGTCATCAACATCCTCCAAAATCACAGTTTGGGTTTTCCACCCTTTTCTTTTGTTCCATTAAACTCGTCACTAAACCCTCTTCATTGCACTAGATCTAGTAACCAGTATCCATAATTATGGTACTTTGTTATATAATGTTCTATCCGACACTATTTATTGTAACATAGGTTGCTCAGCCCAATCCTTTCAAATTTTCCCAATTCTAGTCTTACTTTAATCTCTACTAATCGTTCTAGTCACTGAAAAACTCATGTGATTTTGTCCACATCATGATTCGACACTCTCAATCCAATTACTATTGCAGAAGTTTCCAAATCATGTGTCTAATTTTGTTCAGGTAATTATATTCATCTTTAGCAACACAAAATCATCTCATACACTTTAACCAATTTTCCTCATAATCCTAATTTCATCTTCACTAAGATCACAGTCACTTATTGATATCCATTTGCTTGGGTCCCATTAACCTTCAATAACATAATCAAATCAGAGCATAATTAACACTAATAAGTATAACCTCTTATATTGAGTACATGAAATTCTTTGAGTAACTAAATCCTCTGTGCAGTAGTATGATCTCATGCTTTTCTCAAATTCTCATTAAACTTCCTATTTCTCGACAGATTCCCAATTCTTTCAACTTCTCAAAGATTCCCCATTGACTGATACCAAGGTCAGTTCATTTATACTTGTTATTCCACATATTACAATCGATAAAAAAAACATAACTTCCTGTGTTGGAAATCTCATCATAAAGTGAGAATTTGTAGTTCCCAAACACATTTCCATAACCTATGATGCAGACCAAAATTTTCCTCACATAACAAAATGTCTCCTTGAATTTCTGAAATCCCCTTACATGCTTAGATATTTCACATCATCCATTATCCAAATGTACTTGTAGGTCATTCTGGATATATTAAGAAAAATCAATTTCCACTTTTCCTACTATCTTATTACGATCAATTCATATCTTGCCCTCTCTGATCAATGTATCCTCGATACTAAGGCTCAATGAACTCTAGAATAATTTTGTATACTTTACAACCCAGTAGATTTTATCAAAAATCTCGCCATCTTATCTAGAAATATATTTATGACACATTTCACTCATTCATAGCCACTAATAATACTAACATTTCCATTATTGTTCCTGCCCATAAGTAGGGTTCACCTTATGACTTGGTGACCCATAAAGTGCCCTGTACTCGTTCCTCACACTAGCTTCCAAAGGCTCCCACATGGCCTCTTCTACCCAATGATTCCTCCATAAGACTTTTATTAGCTGTACTGTCTTATTCCTGAGAACCTTTTCTTTTGTATCCAAAATCTGCACTGGAAGCTCCTCACAACTCAAATCGTCACTCAACTGAACTTCATCAGCTTGAATGACATGAGAAGGATCTGATCGGTTTCTCCTCAACAAAGAAACATGAAAAACATCATGAATCTGTGATAACTCAGGAGGCAATGCTAACTTGTGTGCCAACGGACCAATCCTCTCTAGAATCTCATAACGCCCCACATACCTTGGACTCAGCTTACCCTTCTTTCCAAATCTCAGAATCCCTTTCCAAGGAGAAGTCTTAAGAAAAACTTTCTCGCCGACCTCATACTCCATCTCCTTCCTATGAGCATTTTTTGTTCTCCCTCTTCATCACAACATACCGGAGTCCTACATCTTCTCCCATACAAAGCTTCATAAGGAGCCATCTGAATGCTCGAATGATATGAATTATTGTAGGAAAATTTGATCAAAGGCAAGTGTTCATCCCATGCTCCTCTAAAATCCATCACATAAGCCCTGAGCATTCCCTCAAGGGTCCGAATGGTCCTCTCAGATTGTCCATCTGTTTGAGGATGGAAAGCAGTGCTAAAACTCAACTTGGTGCCCAAAGCTTCTTGCAAACTTCCCCAAAATTTTGAAGTAAAGCGAAGATCCCTATCAAGCAGTATCAAATCCAGGATCCCATAAAATCTCACAATCTCATCAATTTACTTCTTGGCTAGCACATGCAGAGGATCGGTCTGTTTAATTACCAAAAAATGGGCTAACTTCATCAATCTATCCACAATCACCCATATGGCATCATGCCTCCTACTGGTCCTGGGCAATCCCATCAGAAAGTCCGTAGTCACTCTTTGCCACTTCCACTCAGGAATGAATAATGGCCTTAATTGGCTTGAAGGTGCCTGATGCTCGGCCTTGACTTGCTGACACACTAGACACTTACTTACATACTCGGCCACATCTTTCTTTATACCTCTCCACCAGATCCAGGTACATCCTGGTGCTACCTGGGTGCATAGCATAAGGCGCATTGTGTGCATCATCCAGAATCTCATCCTTCACCTCATTGACATCTGGAATACAGAGCCTATTCTTGACTGTCAGGAGTCCATCATCACTCACCACTATGTCAGACTTCTTACCCTTCTGAATCTCTTCCCGCAGCTTACTCAGTTCTGTATCCTAAACCTGCAACTCTCTCACTTTTTCTCTGAGGACCGACCTCACCCTAAAAGTAGTAACCATGCAATTAGACTCCTCCTGCTTTAAACTGATTCTGAGCTTAGCCATCTCTTCCAATAGCGGTAGATAAATTGTCTGCACGTGTGCTATGGAAGACTTCTTACTCAAGGCATCTGCAACAACATTTGCCTTGCCTGGATGATACTCAATCAACAAATCATAGTCTTTAAGCAGCTCAATCCATCTTCTTTGTATCAAACACTACCAGGAAAATGTTAAATAGTGACGGAAAAATACCGATGGTATATAAACCGTTGGAAATATTGACCGAAAAAACGTAACCGTCGTGGAAATTGGGTGTGCGTTAAACTTCTTGGGACCGAAAACCATTCAGTTGCTGAATTTGGTGAAATATATGTACCGACGCCCATTTTCGTTGGTGAAGGCGTCGGTGAACACGTCGGATACGAGCCCTTCACTTAAGGTCAACGACGTCATTTTGGTTTTAATTTAGGGCTGCCTCTGCTCCTTCCTCCTCCTCTTCCTGCAGACGCAGCCCACCTATCTCCTTCCTCTTCCTCGATTCTTCGGCCTTGTTCCTCCTTGCTGCTCGCCTCTTCCTCTTCCGCTGGTCGTTGCTTGCTACTTGTCGTTCGCCGCTCGCCACCGTCACTCCTCCTCCTCGTCTCCGACAGCTTGGTAAGTTCTCCTCCCTCCCCTCTTTAATTTCTCCGATGTATGCATACGGGTATCTTAAAGGTTTTTTAGTTTTTATATGTAAATTATTGCTCTAATTATATGTAAATTATTGCTCTTATATGTAAATGTAAATTATTGCATCTGTATGTAAACCTAAATTATTTACATAATGTTGTAAGTATTCCTCTAATATGCCATGATTAATGTTCCTCTAATAATGTTGTAAGTATTCCTCAAAGAGTAACTAACATTCATGTCTTCTAAAACTCCTTCACCTTTACTTAAGAAGGTTTAATAATCTAATTTTTATTAACTTACCTTATTAAGTCATTTTAAAGGCTTTAAATTGTGTAATTTAGATTATGGACCTTCATATGTAATTTTTATATAATTAACATTTACAACTTGAGTCAGACATTCAACCTTATATCTAATTAATTCACTTTCTATTTTTTATTTTGTGATAGAAAAATGCAATTACAAAGAATGTTTACAATTCAATTACCAACACTGAGTTGCAATATAGATCCCACTACTTCGCATGTCATGATTTCTTATTTTATTTTATGTTAAGGATTTATTTGTAAATATCAAAACATTGAATTGAGAATATAATTGAATTCTTATAAAAATTTTAATAGTGAACACATATCTCTAATTATTCTTAAAACATAAATTAAAATATTAAAACTATTCAGAGAATAAAAAATAAAACTTTCTAGTGTTTCAAGTAAGAAACAACTCAATGGTGGTGACAATATAGTTCTTGATGATCATCTTTTGTTAATAATATAGGATTAACTAAATCATAAGTCCAATTTTTTAAGAGTAACTAACAATCTTGTCTTCTAAATCTTGATTTACCTTTACTTAACAAGGTTTAGTGATTAAATTTTTATCAACTTACCTTGTCAAGTCATTCTAAAGGCTTCAAGCTGTGTAATTTAGATTTTGGAGCACATTATGTCATTTTTATATAATTAATATTACAACTTGATTCATACATTCAATCTCATTTAATTAATTCTCATTTTTGTCTTTTCTTTTTTTTATAGAGATATGCAATTACAAAGAATATCAGTAGGTCGGTTGGTTTAAAGTTGACAATTCAATTTAATATTAACATTAAGTTACACTATAGATCTCACTACTTTGTGTGCCAAGATTTCCTATTTTATTTGATGTTAAGGATGAATTTATAAATGTTTTGTCAAAACATTTAGAATGTATTTGAATTTTTATAAAATTTTTAGAAGTGAATACACATCTTTAGTTATTCTTAAATCATCATGCAAAATATAAAAACTCTTAAAAGAATTGAAACATAAAACTTTCCAATGCCTCAACTAAGAGGCAACCCAATGGTGGTGACAATACGTTTCTTAATGGTAAGTTATAAGGTTATCTTTAATTAATTAGACTTAGGATTAACTTTTTCTTAATCCAATTTTTAAAGAGTCACTACAATAAATATATACAATTTGTGACGGTTTTTAAAAAAATGTCGCAAATTGTTTAAACGTCATGAAAAGAGCCAAATTTCCTCGATGTTTTTATAAAACATTGTCACATTTTTCTTGACATTTTTCAATAAAATGTCGCGAAATAGAAACCAAGACATTTGGTTGAGGAAAACATCGCGGTTTTTTCAATTAATATTTAAAAGTATTCATTTCCCACAATTTTGCTAGTTTCTTCTATCACGTTTCTTCTTCTGCTTTCTTCTTCTTCTACATCTTTCGGTCCCTAACAAATAACCCCCTCCACTCTTTTCCATTCCTTTGATCTCTCTCTATCTCTCTCTCTGAAACCCGAAACACGTCTCTGTCTAATCGCATCGGTAAGTTCCTTTTCGGTTTTGTAGAGGTTTTCATCGATTTTCGCTTTGTTTGATTTGTTTTCGGAGTTTTTGTAGTTGATCTACAGTTTGACTTGCAGGATTCACGATGAAAGGAGGTAAAATCAAAGTTCGATACCAAGAATGCTAAGTGAGTTTCTTTTTTTTCTTTTTTAGCACTTTTTTATTTTTGTTTTGAAATTAGGTTTCGTTGAGGTCCTTGCAGGTCTTAGATCTAGAAATTTTCAGACTTGGAATGGGCAAATTGATGAGTTTGTGGAATGGGAAAATTCAGAAACAAAGCACCTCTCAATAACTAGTATATCCTTTTGATTAATTCATCAACTAGGAAGTTCTAATATCTAAAAATCGCTTATTGTCTCTGTTTTCTTCAAAAGGAAAATATCTGATTTTTTTTTGTTATGTGTTTGGAGCTGGTTTTATCAATCTCTAATACTGAGAGATGATGGTGTTTGTGTTTATTGTTATAAAGACGATGAAGCTTCCCGAAGGAATGATAACGAGAATTCTTCTTTTGGATCTCCGACAATCACCAAGGAACTCAGGGATGAGGTCTATGTAATTCCTTTAGTAAATCGTCAAAGGAACATTTTCGTTTTCTAATAGTGGTTTGTAATTGTAATCTGAAAGCTTTGGTATTGTAGTCAAGCATGAATGCTAAGGAGATGATTGCTTGATTTATTTTATTCCTATGATAAAAACTTTTATTATATGAACCGAGGGAGAAAAGAGAGCAAGAGATAGACGGTTTAATGACATTTGTAAAAGAAGGTTGTGGTTTTTTTTGTTCATATTTATATTTTATGGGGCAAGCTAAATTCTTGAAAGCTTGCAATACTTTACCGAAAACTTCAACTGAAATTCATGTAGCATTTTTGAAGTTGAAAGCTTCACCTCCTCCTAAAAATTTGAAATCTTCCAAGTTTCATTCGTGGCTGCACAACGAATCCGCTGATAGAATTAAGCAAGTTCTTGATTAGCCCTCTACACCAACTAAGCTTGGCGAAGAAGAAGATCAAGCAAGAGGCTCAATTCCTTCAGAGCTAACCCCTGCCAGGTTGAGCTCAATCTTGTTCCTTTTTAATGAACTTATAGATTTATATGTAATGTAACTGCATGCCAGGTTTTCAAGTTTCATTTGTTTAGCTCAGTGAAGTTATGTGGCATTTAAATGGTTTTGCTGAAAGTACTTAGAATTTTCATCATTCTCTTTGTTCCTTTTGTCATGTTAAAATCTAGTTACGCAAATTTCACCCAAATTTCTGTTTACTGTCTTTCATACGCGTCACGTGAATTTTCTTCCAGATGCATACCTTATTGACACAATGGTGGTGGAATCATTGCTGATGCTGATGCAAATGTAGAATGTGTTAAGACATTAGTCTAGTATGTTCGCTTTGATTGCAAATCATATACTTCTTTCTCTGAAGGATCTCTACCCCATAATCTTGGTGTTGTTCTTGGATTTAATGACACTAATATGATCAACAATGTATACGGTATTTTCATATTTTTTTCCTCTCTCCCTCAACCTTAGTACTTCGACAATAAAGAATTAAAAGTAACCATTTTACGTTTTTCCCACCTTAGGCCTAGCAATGATCACACTGATGCTCATCACAACACTCTTGATGTTTTTGATCATTAACACCTTCTAGAAATAAAGCGTCCAGATGGCATTACTATTTGTATTGAGTTTTGGATCAGTCGAGTTGGCCAACGAAGGGAGAAGGGTCTATTCTTAGGTTGAAGACAACTTTGGCAATACAGTTATATAGAATTGGATTTGTATGTTGTTGGGTCTTTTAATTAAATATTCTCTTATTTTTATAAAAGTAAATATTCTGTTTCTTGTTTTTTAAATTTATTTATTTATTTTTCCCTTTTCCTTTGTTCTATTTAAAGAAAAATAACAATAACACTAAAATATAAAAAATTTGTATTTTAAGAAATAATTATTAAATTTAAAATTATTAAATTCAAATGATTTTCGAAAAGTGGAAAAAAATAATAATGGAATGTTTAAAATGAATGATATACTAAAAAATTGAAGAATTATTAAATAAATAAAATTCATAAATAATATTGAATAGTTATTAAATAAATAAGATTTAAAAATTTTTGTTATTTAAAAATTTATTAAAATTGAATTTTTTTTAAATTTAAATTATTTTCAAAAAATAAAAAATTCTATTTGCAAAACTTCGCAGACGTTGTTTGAAACGTCGCGGAATGTTACTTTCCACGACGTTTTTTAGGAAATATCGTGAAAAGTCTGAATGTAACTTTTCATGACATTTCCTAAAAATGACGTAAAAAGACTAATCTTTCTGTGACGTTTAAAAAAAAACGTCGTAAAAACCTTTTGCCTACACCACATTCCTCGATGTTTTTTAAAAAAAGTCGCTGAATGTATTCTGCGACGTTTTTTGAGATTCTGTGACGTTTTTAAAACGTCGCTAATTTTCTTATTTTCTTGTAGTGAGTAACTAATCATGTCTTTTAAAACTCGATATACCTTTACTTAACACAGTTTAGTGATCAAATTTTTGTTATCTTACTTTATCAAATCATTTTAAAGGCTTCAAATTGTCTATAATTTAGCTTTTGGAGCATGACAATGTCATTTTTATGTAATTAATATTTACAACTTGAGATAGACATTCAATTTCATTCAATTAATTCAAATTTTTATCTTTTATTTTGTGATGCAAATATATAATTACAAACAATATGAGTGAATTATTAGTTGATTTAATGTCGTTAATTGAATTTAAATTATTACTAAGTTGTGCTATAGATCTCATTGCTTTGGGTGTCATGATTTCTTAAGGTATTTATTTAATTATGAAATAACCTTAAGAATATAAGTTAACTCGTATTCTTTTGCTATATTGGACTACATATTTGCTAATTTAGAAAAGATTTACAATAGTAAATTATTGCTCTCACCTTTTATTTTATTTCCTCATTCTGCTTAATAGTTTAAAGAACGACATTTATAAGCAAGAGGATCTAGAGTCATATGTTCAAGTGTGTAAAGAAGAAGAAGAATCTTCAATCTGACTATATGGTAGAATTAGATAGTGAAATCTACGATTCGAGACACAATTGTATTTCAAATCATGTTAGTACAATCGATAATATTTTTTGATGAAATTCAAATACTAGAAAGATTGTATAATTTATTAGAATCGTATTTAAATTAAGTTGGGATTAAATTTGATAAAGGAGCAAATTATATTAAAATGTACCTGGTCGGGTCGGTCGTGCTAGGCCCGCACCCAGTCATAATGACCCGTGGGCCGATCGGTCCGTTCTTCAAATATCAATCTTGTACCTATGCCAAGCCCAGGTCCAATTCACGATCTCCTTGGCCCACACGCATATAAGAGTCTCCCATGCATACGTAAAGACCTAAACTTAGCTATTACTCCATATATAAGGTATAATTCTACCATAACAGAGGTACGTAATCACAACCTAGTTTTCTCTGCATACAGCAACCTCACATTCACAAAAAGAGACTGACTTGAGCATCGGAGGGGCTTATCGGGAAACAACCCCCGACGTGCCTTCCTTGTTTTGCAAGAACCTTCAAAGCCGAAGCTCTTGCGAGAACCAGCTAACTCCATGATCCAAACGGTAACGTTCAGTTCTACCAGAATCCGGCAGAACCAATTGACGCCCACCGTGGGGCCCGACATCAGGGCACCACGTCTAGAAACATGCAGATCAGTCAGGCGGCGGAAGCTAATCCTGATGTAGCCGTTGTCGCGGCTCTGGCGTTACAAAGGATATGTTTACAACTACTTACAACCCTGCCGCCTGCACATCATGTTTCCCGCACGGAATCTTCAGACCCGAATGAACAACTGCAACATCAAGACTTGGAACAAGAAGAACAGAGCGTAGCTTTGGAGGATAACGCTGCACTCAATATGCGCCTAAATCTCCAACACCAATCAGATGCAAATCCTCTTCCGCCAGTACACACCTCCCTTACCCGAAAGCAGATTGAGGAAGCGGCTGATCTGTTGATTCGCTAGATTTTACAGTCTCAGCCGACACAACAACAGCTGTCTGCACTGCAGACCCCACGACAGATCAGCATGACGACCGATCGCCACCCTACCAAAGCCCTAGAAAAAATCGTGGACGATCGGATCAATGCGGCAATGAGCTTCCGCCTGGATCGCCCGACAGCTCCGTACAGCTCTCCCTTTACTCCGACAATCTTCGATAGTCTCCCGGCGCCCGGCACCAAAATACCGACTCCCGAAAAGTACACTGAAAAGATTGACCCCCTGGATTACTTACAGCACTTCCAGTCGATGATGAATCTGCACTGCGTTCCAGACGTCATTCAGTGCAAGACTTTCTGTATAGCCTTCCAAGAGGGAGCTCGACGGTGGTTCAATAGCTTACCTCCGAGCTGTATTACGTGCTTTGAGGACTTTAGAT
>JANJEY010002415.1:0-11101 GCA_024703695.1 Erythroxylum cataractarum
TTTAATATTTATTTTAATTATTAAATCAAATTTTATTTAAAACTTTTATATTTTGAAGATATTTGAAATTTAATTATATTTGTTAATAACTATTAATTTAATTATAAAAATTAAATAAATTATTAAATTAAATTAAATTATTTATAGCTTTATTGATAATTAATTTAATTAGTTAAATATATATTATTAACTAAATTATTCATAAATTTAATTAATAATTAATATATTAATCAATTAAATAATATATATATATATATATATTTGATAGTAAATTAGATTATAAAAAATAGAAACAAAAAAATTAAAGTTGATTTTCATAAATTAAAAATGCAAGAAACCAAAAACATAAACAAATAAGTTTTTGAATTAAATTTGAAAACAAAAATAAAAATAAAAAATAAAAATAGAAAAAGATAGGATCTTTAGGTTCTTTTAATAATTGTTTATTATCTTTGAAATCTTAAGAGATGACCAATCCTAAAGTGCTCGACCACTTAAGATTTTTTCAATCCAATGCCCAAGCTTTAAAATTTTTACAATGGAGTGACCAACCTTTTAAAACCTTAACAATTTAATTCAAAATATTAATTCTGTTAATAATTTGTTGATTTGACTTATAGAAATTTTGTTGTTCACAATGTGAAGCTATTCACCTGAAAAAAAAAAATCTTTACTTGATCTAATTATGATCGTTATTTTTCAAATAGACATTTACATATCATGAATAACAATAATTTCTTTAGCTAAATTAGCAAATTACTAACAAAATAACGTTTTGAATTGAACTGAACTATTAAGGGTTTAAAAGATTAGTCATTCAATTAAAAATTGTAAAAGTTTAGATTGGTTTGGAAAAAACCCAAGTTGGACATTTTAGGATTGGTTGTCCTCAATCTTAAGAATCTTAACCTCATTACATTAACTTAATATAAAAACTTAAAAATATGAAGTCAATTAGATAAGAGAATATATTCTATAAAATATATGACTTTAATAAAAATCAATTATATAAGAAAATTATAATATTAAGAATTGATCAAGAAAAAAAATACATGTATAATGAGTTTAATATTATCCAATGAAAAAGAATAGAAACCCAATTGACTATTTCTTGAATCTCATATAAAATGGTATTACCAAAGGACAAAACAAAAGGTTTATAGAAATAATTAAGATCAAGATGGCACAAAGAAATTTATCTCACTTATAGAAGTGATGCATTACTCATAGTCACTTATATATTTAATAGTGATTCATAAACTCAGTTACAAATACTTCATATAAGTTGTGGACAAGTAGAAGACCTCATATGACAAACCTAAAACCAAAAGTATATACTGCCTACATTCATAATCTCTATTATAAAAATGAGAATCTAGGCTTAAAAAAGAAGAAAAGTATCTTTATTACATATTCTAAGATATGTATTTATAGGTGAAGAAGGTAACGAAGGAATAATTGAATTTAAATCATAAGATGATGTCACTTTTAAAAATAAAGACTTTTCAAAGTAAAGTGAAATATAAAATGACACATTTTTATATAAGACTCATGATTAAAATGACTATGTTATATAAAATCAGGAAGGGGATTATATCTGAGTGAGAGTAATCTAGAAAATAAATAATTGAATTAAGAACATTTATTGCAACTTAATGAAAGTTTACCTATTTTATATGATCTGAATGAGAGTAATCAAGATCTTGATGAATATGCATCTTATAAATCTTGTTTACGTGTCAGTAATTGTCAAATAATCCATCAATGCCATTTTTGAAATAGAAGAAAAAAATTATATGATTATCTTAGAAGGAGAGTGTGAGCCAAGGAATGTAAATAAGACTTTTAATGGTCCTATTAAATAAAAAAAATCCATGAAATCAATAAAGGAGGAAATTACTTATCTAAGGCTCAATCAAGTACTAGACTTGGTTGATTTCCTTAATAATCAAAAAGTTATTAGGAAGAAATGGATTCTCAAAATAAAGTAAAAGATTGATAGTAGTTTAGAATGATGCAAGGTGCACCTTCTGGCTAAAGGATGTAGACAATATGAGGAAATTGATTATAAAGAGACATTTTTACCAATTGTAACGTTTACTTCGATCCAATTGATCATGACTATAATAGGCAATTGAGATCTTGAGTTACATCAAATATATGTAAAGACAATTTTTTCTTAATGAAGAATTGTAAAAACAAATCTATATAGAACAACTTATAAGATTTAATCAAAAAGGCAAAAAGCAAAAAGCAAAAAGCAAAAAGTGTGTCAATTGTTGAAATCAATTTATAGCTTTGAAGTAGTCTTTAAGATTATGGTACTTTCATTTTCATAATGTCTAATATGTTCTTAGTTGATTATTCATTTATTCCATAACACTTAGTGATTAATGATATAAAATACTTAAGAGATTCACTTTAGTTCATATTTGGTTTTATGTACAATTCGAAAGTGAAAAAGCTAAAGTGAGTTGAAGGAACTATATTTGAGTCATCTTCTTGAGATTTACACTCATTTGTCTTCATGGAATGAGAAGGATTAAAGCAACAGAAGGCAAGAAAATACATAAAATAAAGAGCATGAAGAATGAAGAGTGTAGAGCATGGCTCACGACTATGCATGAAATTGTCATGGCTATGAGACACGTCTCACAACCATGACAAGTGTGTCATAGCATTATATAACTTGCATGGGCATGACACTTAAGTCGCGCCTATGTAAGGTGGCTTACGACTGTGAGTCCCATGTCTCACACTCACGGTCGTGAACAGCATCATGCACGCCTGTGACTACTACATATTTCTCCCAAACCTTACTTTACAGTATAAATACATTGTTTGACAACAAAAGTGATATGATTTCATTTGGGGGAAGCATTTTTGAGTGGCAAGCTCTCGATTTTAAAGAGAAGAAGGGGCAAAGCTCCATTCCTTTGGAGAACCACGGAGAGCTAGCTTCTTGATATTGGTTCGGAGGTGATATCGATACCGAAGAACCCGATTAAGCATTTATCTCATTATTTTTGTTATTCTTTCTCTCTTATGGATTGGTTAAATTATCCTATATCTATTGTTGGGGGGTTTTGTAAGAATGATTGAATGCTCTATTTGATTGTTTTTATGTATGAACCCATTGCTAGAATTTCAACATAATATATAATTGTTATGTTGAGATTCATTTAGGGCAACTAATGGTTTTAATTCATTAAGGATAACATAAACTAGCTTAAATGACCTAAGCTTGTGTGATTGTTGCCTTGATTAATTTGTTTTCCTAACTCATAATGTGGATGTCCAATTAAATCTAGAGAGCTTGTTCTAGGTTATTCGATAGTTAGATTTAATTGATGGCCTCTTCTTAATTAAACATGACTTAAGGAAAAATTGAGATTAATAGAACTTATTGTTAACCTACGATTAATAGTTGTTAGCAGGGGTAAGAAAATAATAATTCAATGAAGTATGTTTGATTGTGTGTAGGTTGAGATTGAACCAATAATCAGGTCCTTAATGAATTCATCACTTTTTAATGTTTTCTTTATTTTTTTTCATTAGTTTAGTTTCATTTTATTTTCTTATTTGAAACTAAACCAAACCCCCCATAACCCAAACATCGATTATTTTCAATACAAAAACTGATCAAACACTCTATGTGAGATTGACCTAGAATCACCACTGTTATAGTTGTAGGTTTAGTTATTTTAAGTAATGTTATGACACGTTACGCCAAATTTCGGCGTCGTTGATGAGGATTGTGATGCTTTAGTTTTTGTTTTTTATTTTAATTGATGTTTTGTATATATTTGTTTATAATTAGTTTCTTTTCAGTTATTTCTTGATCTTTTCACTTTTTGTTTAGTATTTGTGTGAAAAATTTCGTGAACCAAAGTAATTTTTTCTATAACTTATATTCCCAATCTTATAACCAAGTTTGGAGTGATCATATGAACTTTAGTTCTGGATGAGATAACCATCAAAATTACTTCCTTGATAGTTTGTAGCATGCACAATAATTCCTTTATAGACCAAAAGCTTCTTATTACGACTCAGGTCCATCGCTGGACGAATTACTTAATGATATGACTGCTAATAATATTCAAATTCTTCAAATAATTTACATATTCAGTAGAATACTCTACAATTCAAACAGGATGGAAGGCAATTTTGGTAGGATACAAGGTCAAGCATCCAAGATTTGGAGAGTTAACAAAACTCATGTACATCTCTAGAAGAATTACTTAATTTTTTTTATTGCTAATACTTTTAGTAGGAAGAGACGCAATTCCAACAGGAAACAAGTTCTAGAATCCAGAACTTGGCAAGCTAGATGGGTTAGTTGGCAGAAGTTATCAACTATCTAGCATCACAAAGCGTAAAGATAAAACCATCTCAACCTGAGGAGTACCTAAGGGACGTTAATGCAGAGACCTTATAGAGCGAAGAGGGGCTTAAGAATCTTGAGAGACCTACTCAAGAAATTGCTTGTGTCGAAGAAGTGGAGGAGGAGCTCGTAGGAGAAAAACACATTATTTAGCTTAAAGGTAAGTACCGAGTCCATAATTATTTCTAAGAGTAACCCTTCACCTTTACCTAACAAATTAGAGAGTGTAAACAGGAGGAAAAAAGGTGAAGAGACCTTCGAAATATTTTAATAGTGTGGGGACTTGGTAAATATTGAGATTTTGAAGATAGGGAATATGCTAAAAATTCGAGGTCATTAACTTAAGCCCTATTTGGAAGAACCTTAAATTGAGGAAGCACACATGGTGCTCGAAGATCATAGTTTTGTTACATTATTAGAAAAACAAGGAGTTAAGCCAGCAACAATAAACAAAGGCACTTTTTGGGGGAAACTTAAAGGAAGTAAATTTCTTTTCCTTTACATTTCTACACTTGTTTCTTATATGCATGTGTGTTTTTAAGTTTATTTGTTTCTTACTTGTTTTTTCTAAGTTTTCAACAAAAAGAGAGAGAGAATCAAACAAATAAACAAGAATTTCTCTTTTTTTTATATATGTTTTTTAGGACTATATAGTCATAATTAAAAAGTGAATTGACTAGAAGAATCCATGACAACTTTAGCATATACTTTTGATCTTGTGATTGACCAATATGTATTATCTTTAGAAGAGTATTGACTAGTATTTGACAAAAACCAATTAGATTTTGAGCCTTTATAGACTGACACATCTATATCAATTTCATTGTTTTTTGTTTATGTGTGACCTTCATGACATGTACATTCTGACTTTGCTTTGATTTTCTAGTCAAAACCACATTTTAATCACATGTGTGAACATAGAAATGATATAGGCATTCTTTGTTTCATAAGTTTCATAAACCAAATAGCCTACCTATTTATATGATTTTCCTTTTGATAAGCCCCTTTGAGCTTTATTTACGTTTTCTTTTTATGCTAACCACATTACATGCTTTAAATTGGACCGAATTTCCTACTTAAGTTTTAAAGCTAGTGTAGCATTTGTTGATCGTTAATGATTGTGGATGTACAAGAGTATAAGTGTGAGGGTGTGCATATGTGTGAGATGGTTGTGATTATTGGGATGCTATTTTATGTCTTATCAATTAAATTCCTTGTTGATATAGCTTTTTTAAGAAAAAGAGCAAAGAAAAAAGAAAGGAAAAAGAAAAAGAAAAATGTTTCAATAAAATTTCATGGAGGAAATGCATATGTTTTACAAAGTTATTTATGATTAGTTTTCCCTTCAAAAGTTGTATTAACTTGGTAATTTGAATATGATGCATATAAGGTAGATGTGGCTTTGAAGGATTACTCCTTGTAGTTTCAATGTATTGTAATCAGTTGTATGAATGACTCCTTTTAGTTGATTATATTTCATGTGGTTTATAGTATGAGAGCCTGAATTTGAGTTATGAAACATAATTTTTGCATTAATCATAATTGATGTACACAAATTTGAGTGAATGTTGGTTTTTACGCTGGATGTTATATTGAGTGTTTTTCTTATTACACTAGTTTTGATGGCTTTTACACTACATTATTCAAATACATCTCAACTTAATCCTTGCCTACATTACAACCTTAAAAAGGCCTTTGATTCATGATTATGCATGTGAACCTTAGCGGTGGAGAGAAGAAATGATAAAAAGATGTGGAAGGTCATGATTATGAATAGTATTTAAGTGTACCCATGAATATATCTTGTTTAAACACATTTTATCCAAGTCTACCTCTAGGTTGCTCAGTTTCTAAAGGTGAAGAGTTGATTTTTTATTTCTTGCTATAGTTTTTGAAAGTTATTCATCTTTGTTTATAATTATATATTCTTGGAAAAATATAGGAAATATGATGTTTTACTTGAGGATGATCAAAAGCTAAGTGTGGAGGAAATTGATTTATGCTTAATTGATTATATATTTATCCCATAACACTTAGTGATTAATGATATGAAATGTTTAAGACATTCACTTTAATTTATATTTGGTTTTAGGTATAATTCGGAAGCGAGACAGCTAAAGTGAGTCAAAAGCATTATATTTGAATCGTCTTCTTGAGATTCATACTCAATTGTCTTCATAAAACAAGAAGGAGAAGGATTAGAGTAAGAGAAGACAAGAAAATAATAAAATGAAGAGCGTGAAGAATGAAGAGTGTAGAATATAGCTCATGACTATACATGAAATTGTCATTGACGTGAGACACTTCTCATGGCCATGACAATTGTGTCATCATGCAAGGTGGCTCACGGCCGTGAGTCCTATGTCTCACACTCACGGCCATGGAAAACATCTACACTCCTGTGACTACTATATAGTTATCTCAAACCCTACTTTTGGTATAAATACATCGTTTGATGACATAAATGGTATATTTGTGTTTCGAAGAAGTTTTTTTTAGCGGTGAGCACAGTTTTGATGAGAAGAAGGGGCAAAGCTCTATTCCTTTGGAGACCCATAAAAAGCTAGCTTATTGACGCCAATTCGTAGGTGATATTAATGCCGAAGAACCTAGTCAAGCGTTTCTCTCATTGGTTTTTTTGTTCTTTCTCTCTTAATGATTGATTATGTTATCCTATGTCTATTTTTGGGGTGTTGTGTAAGAATGATAGAATGTTCTATTTTATTATTTGGATGTATGAACCTATTGCTAAAATTTTCATATAATCCGTAATTGTTATGTTGAGATTCATTTGTAACAACTAATAGTTTTTAATAATTAGGAATAACATAAATTAGGTTAAATGACCCGAGCTTGTATGATTGTTTCCTCGATTAATCTATTTTCCTATAACTCATAATATGGCTATCCAATTAAATCCAGAGAGCCTGTTCTAGGTTGTTTGATAACTAGGTTTAATTAATGAACTCTTCTTAATTAAGCATTACTTAAGAAAAAACTGGGGTTAACAGAGCTTATTGTTAACTTACGATTAATAATTGCTAAGAAAGGTATGAGAATAACAATTTAATGAAGTATATTTGATTGTGTGTAGATCAAGATTGAACCGATGACCATGTCCATAATGAATTCACCACTTTCAATCACTTTTTAATGTTTTCTTTAGTTTGTTTTCATTAGTTTAGTTTAGTTTCATTTTATTTTCTTATTAAAAACCAAACCAAATCCCCCTCACATAACCCAAACACCAATTATTTTCATTACAAAAGGTAACCAAATACTTTCTATCAGATCATCCTAAACTCACTACTATTATAATTGTTGGTCTAATTATTTTGAATAGTGTTACAACGCGTTACATCAATGTCTTCATGATTTTCACATGATTGTTGAATATTATTGTATATATTAAAAGATTCACATATAAACTTCCAATTTTATTTTTATATTCAGATGAGTTTTTGATTGCTTATAATAAATGCGAGTTTCCAAGTTTAAAATGAAAGATGTAAATGAAATTATATATATTTTTAGAGTAAAGATGTCAAAAAATCTCTCAAATATATCAATGTCTCTTTCACAAGCAATATAATTGTAATGCAGTTGGAAGTCTCATATATATAATGATATGTTCAAGATTAGATATTTGTATGTTATGGAATGGTAAATTGATATGAGTCAAATATAGGTCAAGCACGTTAAAAAGCTATAAAGACAATATTGAAGTATTTAAAAGGTACTATTAATTACACATTCTATTATCAAGGGAATGACTTACGCATGTAAGGTTATACAGATTTAGATTAGGGAGAAGATTTAAATAAGATAAAATCTACCTCTACAATTGTTTTCTTGCTTAATATTGGTCTAATAGTATAGAAAAGTAAGAACTAATTATATGTTACTTTTGTCAATAATAAAAATTGAATATATAGCATGTTTAGCTGCAGTAGAAGAAGTTGTTTGACTTACATATTTATTTTTGGTTCATTTAGGAGTTACTAAAATCAAAATTGATCTAGCACTAATTAATTGTGACAATTAAGCAATAACATCTTATACCAAAGATCCCTATTTTTATTGCAAAATTAAGCATATATATACATATATATATATACTAAGTATAATTATGTAAAATATATAGTTGAACAAGGTGAAGTGACATGAATTATATATCTATGCGAGATATGGTGATACACCTAATGAAAAAACTAATTTCTTTAGAATACTTATATTGGATATGTAAAGTTAATAACATAATGTAGATATTGGTATCTTATTGATAAACATCTCTAATTGCAAGTTTATTCACGCTATTATCATGTCTAAATGCAAAAATATGTGTTGACGTTATTTATTAAGTGATAACCATTATACACAATATGATTCTAAAGTATGTTTCCTCAATGTAAATTTTTTTGAATGTGATTAGAAGAATCTCAATGTAAATTTTTTTGAATGTGATTAGAAGAATATACCATTAATATAAGAGATTGACGCTTTTATATAGACAATCACCTCTTCTATTTTTAGTAAATAGAGATGAAACATTTTTTAAAATTTGTTATCTATGTGATAAAACAAAAAATAGTTTGAAATGATGAAATGATTACTATATTTATTTTAAGTTGCCAAATGAAAGTTTTAATAATTATGAATTTTAGAATAGACTAGTATACTTAGGTAAATATGCTTGAACTAATATTTGTACAACATTTTAATAATAAAAGACAACCATTCTAAATAAAAAAATCAATACCATAATACACAAGTGTTACCATATTATATAATCGTTTATAAAAAGTGATCCAAAAGGTTAAATGAACCTAATGGAATACTCTTATAACTTTTGTCTAATTTTTAAGTAATAAATTTAAGATTTTTTTTATTTTAAAATATTACAAAAAAGCATGCTTAGTGAAACCGGAAAAAAAACTCATAGATGGCCATCATTTCTAGCACGAAATAATTGTCACAATTATGAACTCATGAAAATAAATAATATTAAAGAAGAATAAGGATGTGGTTTATAAAATATTCGTATAATATATAAAAATATCAAATTATTAATCCAAGTATCTTATATTTCTACAGATATATGGTAATAAGTTTGCAAAAATTACAAAACTTTAATTTATTAATTACCATATAATAATAATAATAATTGGTTAATACCTAAAGTAATTGTAAATGTTTTATAATTATAATGTTTTAAAATAAAAAGAAAAGAGAGGAAGAAAGACCGTAAATAATTTATCATGGTGAGTGGTACTGTAACTTAGTGTATCAAATGTTTCGTGTAATTAATTTATGCAACGGCTGACAGATCACCAAAGCGGATAGATTCTTTTATTAAAAAAAAAAAACACACGAAAAGACCACTATCGAGTAAATGCCTGCCTGCTTCCCTCTCATTTCATGCCTGCATCGCGGTCTATTTCCAATTTACACTTCTTGCGGTCATTGAAAGGGGTGCCGAAAGCATTTGCCTAGGGTTTGCAGTTGAAGAAAACGAAAAGGACAGCTGCGCCAATTCTGACATCTCTGTAGTCTGTACGCCACCTACTTTAATAGCATTGAGCTTATCTTTTTAGGCCCAGCCAAGGCAACCGCAACACTCTGTTCTGTTTTGTGAATAATGTAATAGTATCGTTTTAATTTATTTTTAGAGATCAAGTCAAAATCAAAATCAAATCCTCTGTTTGTGTAATGTTATTTTACGGAACAGAATATCTAAACATGTTTTCTAGCTACCGCCTTTTTCATTCAGACCAATTTATTAATTACCTTTTTACAATATTCTCTTTTAATTTTCACAAAAGTTAAAATTTTAATGATAATGAGGTGAACGCTGACTATTTCATATCTGGTTATGACACAGTTCACATGTTTTGTATTCTTTTGCTTGGTCCTGTCGCTACCGACGTTGCCATTTTCATGTAAAAACCAACTTGGGGTTTGCCTTGCCTTGCACATAAAAGTTGTGTGGTTAAGTTTAATCTTACTACGTGGTTGTGCAGTTACCATGTGACGACGGACAGCGCTCAGTACACATTTAACACCTCTGCCTCTGACTACACACATTAAATTGTTATGTACGTGGCTATAAAGGATGGCGATACTAATCACCTAACTCCTGTCCTTTATTATAGACAGTGGAGTGGACACTGGACATAAACAAACAACATCAATAATCTCTACTGTTTGTAAGTTTGAATGAAAAGGCAATCCAGGACCCTACTGCTGCTCAACTGTCATAAAAGTCGCTTTGTAAGTTTGAACGAGAAGGTATTGAACTCGCAATCCAGTTTCACTTGGACCCTACTGCCGTGTACTGACTGGACCTTTTTTGTTTTTTGCAGCATATCATCAATCTTTGGCCAGTCTCTTTTTGGTAAACATGTGTAAAGTAGAGGCGCACAATATATTATTGTTTGAAACACTTGCTTATTTTAAAGTTATTTTACATGTCAATTTATTCAACCTTTTAAAAAACTAACTTAAACAAGAAGATTTTTATACACGGGACATATGTAACATTAAGAGTTAATATATCAATAGTAACTTTAAAATAGAAACTTATAAGTTACCAGCCAAGCGTTTTGTTTACCACTTATATCATACGTAACACTACTCTCAATATCATTACATCAGTATTTGCTTATGTCGGGTTTTGGTGGGACTGGGCGCTGCTACTTGGATCCATAAGATTGGCTA
>JANJEY010002523.1:0-11087 GCA_024703695.1 Erythroxylum cataractarum
AGGAATCGCCAACCATGGCTGGGGTAGATCCAGAAAAATTGCATCTGCCAACCCAGAGTATTCATCAGGAAATCCCTCACCCTGAATGTCTCTAACTCCAACTGTGACTAAGCTGCTTACTCCTGTCCTCCCAAAATCTTCCCTATTAACAAAATTACAGAGATTTCATATACTGCAAAAATAAAGCAACAGTTGTGTTCCATTCTCGATTATGGTTTATGGTTCTGCGCAGAAGACAACGATTAGGATAAACTCCAATCTTAACTACAAGAAACAGGCTGAAGCATCAGTCTGCTATGCTTCGATCAGGCAACCTCCTATTTCCCAGTTGCATGGTTCCTCAAATTGTTACTTGCAAACCTATGAACTATACATTCATGCTTCCAGAAAGAAAGATTCCCAACTCAAGTGCAACAGCATAGTATGACCTCTTCTGAAGAAGAAAACTAATTAATGTCTCAAGATGGCTAACCAGATTTTAAAGTTCAATTTATAATGGCCAGTGATAATATTTGAAGTCCAGATACAAGTAACACCACTAAAATATGAGATCAACGGAAAACTACTCTTAGCAACTAGCTATTTGGGCATTCATATGATCTGTAAACAGGGATAGGTCCTGAGTTACCTAGCTGAGGCAGCCCTTTGTTCATGAAAATCAAACGTATACACATGCCCTGTAGGAGCTACAGCTCTTACTAGTGATGTTGTTAAAGATCCACTACCAGTCCCTGACTCCAGCACCAAACAACCAGGAACTATTTCTAAGTACATGATGACAAAACTAATATCTGCAATGTAAAGAATCTGAGTCCTGTGGCTTAAAACCAGGGTCCATAGCTCCGGAGTAGGAGCTAACACGTAGACAAATCCACCCTTGTTGCTAAACACCTTGGATCCAAAAGGCTTGCCTATCCAATCAGAATGTTTGAATAGACCAAAACGGTTCTGAAGCACAGAGTTCTCACATACTTTAACGGCCTTCATGGTGTCATGTTTCTCATAGACAATAACCAAATCCCCGTCTTTAATACACCATGCAAAAGACAACTTTTTCTCCGGATCACTCGGCAGCATCTCAGCAATTTATTCTGGGAAGTAGATTAAAAGAACCAACCTGTATGTAAATTTTGATGAAGAATAAGCATTAAGGGAATTAATGGGCCTTGCTGCAAGCATCTAATGTGTTTTCGAATCATAAAGTGCTACAGGTCAACGCAAGGCTACAAGCTCCGAAGTTCGGAATTCAAGATCAGCTGCGACTCCATTGCAAAACACAGTATAAACTATGAAGAAAAGAAGAGAGAAAAAATATCTGATTCTCGTTAATCGTGATAAGCTCTAAAAAGAGCTTAAATACAATGTTTTTACTATACACGTAAAGTAACTGTCTACAAGTAAAAGAAGTAAAAGTAACTTGACAAGACAAGTTTTATTTACTAACTAATAACCCAAAAATAAATAAACAATGTGGAACCTATAAATCTGTACATAAACATTGTATCACTGATGGAATTAACTCTCAAACATCCATCTCCAGAGAAAGAACAGAAATAGCACACAGTAACACAAGCAGTCACATAAACCTACGTTGTCGCTACTTATATGAGAACATAAAGAGCAAAAATAGAATAGAAAGAAGCAAACTTTAAGACAAATAAGAGAGACCACACATATATCTAGAACACAGCAATGTCCTCGAAAGGTAAATAAAATGCAAAACCTCTAAAACCCCATAATTAGATGCATCACAACCGAATAACGAATAAGATAAAGAACGAAATTCATGTACTGTTTTCTTGAGTAATCATAATACCCAAAAAGCAAAACAAGTTTATCTCTAACTAGTGAAATGGGAAGTCAAAGTAAACACAGACAGAAAACTAAACGAAGAAAACTTGCAAGCTCCAAGAAGGATTAGAGACCAACCCAAATCCAGATGAACTGTAAAGTGCAAGTAAGAACCGTCAAAGTGGAAGATTAGGTTATGTATGGGAGTTTCTTCAGAGGGGTAATAAGAAAACTGGACTAACTGTGATTCTGTGAACTGGTGGAGAGGATCTCGGAGAGAGAGAGAGAGGCTGATGGGCTGCTGGCTGCTGCTTGTTAGTAGGGTTCTGTGGTCTTTTAGTATGTCTCTCGTCTCATGGCCGGCCCAGTGCCTTCTCTAGGTCAACTTGATAATTGTTAAATGCCCAAAAGCCCTTCAAGTCTTGTATTGGGGTTTCTCTCATAAACATAAAATTTTTATTTTGATGAATTTATAAAATTAGTTATTTTTGGGAGGGGAAAAATTAATTTCTCAATCATTTACTCTACAATAACAACAATAATAACTCTCAGGGTGCTTAGTTCACAAAGGACAATGGAAATGGAAATAAAAATATGAATGAATATAGTAAAAAATAAGAATGAATAAAATCATTATAATTATGATGGTTGGTTAAAATAAATGAATCATTACCATTACCATTGATGGTGATTGGTTTGTTAAAAATCTTGAAAAATAAAAATTTGTTAAATTTTTGTTTTATATCAAATTTTAAACATATTTTCATTATTTATATTTTATGCACCCTATTTATAATGACAGAATATTTAAAATCAAATATATTACAATATTTTATTTTCAATAGCTCTTAAAGAAAAAAATACTCTAGTATTTTCTTGCATCAACATATCATTAGTTACATAATATCCTCAAAATATGGTTTAATAATATAAAGTATTGTACAATTTATCGACATAACTATAATATCCACCATTACATTGTTATAGTAAAATCAAGTAACATAGTTTAATACAATCTACATTCCTCTGATAATGCAAATGATGTAAAATATATGTTGTATACACAATACTTTAACCAAAAGCTTTCAATTGATGCAAAATAAACAGGTTAACACTACAAATATTGTTTGCATCACAACTACAAAAGACCAAACTGATACAAAATAACTTGGTTAGGCAACATCATTTGCATCATAAGTTCATAATACTTACAAAAATATTAATATGCTTCCTTGAATGATTAATAGATTAGATGATGGATAGAGGAATTTAGGTACAAAAGACTTTTTCAAATGACTTGACAAAGTGAACAAAACCTGAATTGTAGCGTCCTAATACCCCCTGGGAGGATATTGCGAGCGCCACACAAGATAGAACACACTGAATACGAAGCATTTTGCAGAAACATAGTATTAAAAAATAAACATTCCAAACACTTTATACATGCATTTCTAGAATCTCAAACAACATATAGTACATATCATAATTTCATAAACCAGCTTGAATTAAGGTTATTATAATCCTTCAAATAAAAATCTAAAGTCATATACAGCCCAAAATAAACACAAAAATACATTTTGAGAAACACAAAATTCAGACTCCTTTAGTCATTGTGGTTGACTTGTCTCAATCCCTACGTCTTTCTCTCTAAACCTATACGGGGAAAATCTACCATGCTAAGCATATAGCTTAGTGAGTAATAACTAATCTAAGTCTAACCACAACATATACTGAATCATGTGATAGCATAAGCATCTAAACACAAAGAATTTCAGAACAAAATATCATTTATTAAAGAAAACACTTCGCAAGCTAAAGTTAGACATTTCAATTGCACAACAAAACATATAGAAATATAGAACATATTTTTAGAATAGGGTGTTAATCCATTAGATCAAAAATAGGGGTTTGTTTCTTATCAAAGCTTATTAGAGATCAAAGTGCAAAACGAGTTAGACTATAAATCCACGAATAGAAGTGGGTAACGAGACTTTTACAGAAGAAACCGAAGTCCTGACACCGAAGTGTTAATAACAGAAGACACCAAAGTGTCATTATCATAAGACACTGAGATGCCATTTACAGAAGACACCGAAGTGTCATTTACAGAAGACACCAAAGTGCCATTAACAGAAGACACCAAAGTGCCATTAACAGAAGACACCAAAGTGCCACAGAAGCAGCTGCAGACCCTTCTAGGCATGCCTATTTACCTACGACTAGGACCTGATAGTTACAAAACCAAACAAGTTCAATTTATGTGCATAATAATCAGTTAATCATATTTGCATGCTTTAAAACACTTTAGACATTCATTGCCTCGAAGCTCATAACACACTCAACATAAAACACAATTCAATTCAGTACTAAATAGAACAAAATAAAATGTGAGCAACCTAAAGATTACTGACATCTTTACAAATCATTTAATGGAGTAAAATCAATAGTAAACAAAACAATTAAAGCAAAACCATCAAAACTTTCTTACTGAATTACTTACAGATACTCATAGATCACTTTCATACATTTACTTACAAAAGAGACCATCTAAATTGTTTACAAAAATTACCGTCTAAATTACTTAAAAAAGCTCCCTTATTGCTTATTGCCTCGAACTCCCAACAATATCTAGAATCGATCGCTCTATGGGTTCCTCTAAAATATTTAGTAAAAACACATATCACTACTGTGCATAAATAAGAATTCATTAATGCATATTCAGGTATGCTGAATGCGATGATGGATGTTCATGATAAATTCCCAGGTTTCTAATCCTTACTCTTGTCACATAATCAATCATGTGAAACTATATTAAATTTCTCTATCCAGATTTATTTCACAACTAACTTTCGATCCAGTTGCTCAATTACTCTCATCAGGAAGATGAGGTAATTAGGTAATACTTTCTTCTATAAAGCTTTCTCTCTTTGTCTTAAGTTTCCAATGATACTAAGTTCATCCAATTTGGTTTAGTATACTGAAAGTTATACTCAAGAGATTTCAGGCTATTCTTAAGCTTCATCAGAATTCTTATCTCAATTTCAAATCAGATTATAGAATTCTTATATGTAGAATTAGAACTCGATTTCTTCTGACAATTTGTATCCCTATGTCTCTAATTTACTCCAAATAAAAAATAATCTCATTTGGATAATTATAAAAAAAGTTATATCTAAAATACATAAGTATATTCAGTGTAGAGAAAAGTTCGTTGCGACAAAGCCAGAAGTTCACTGCGGCGAACTCCTCTAGAGAGGAATTCTCCCAAAACTCTCACAAGTTCGTCAAGGCAAAAACTAGAGTTGGTCGTTGCGAAATTTATCCAAAAGGAATCCTAGCCAAATCCTTTAAGTTGGCCGCAACAAACTTTCACAGAAATGAAATCTTTCAAAGTTGGACTTTCTCTCTCTACTGTATTTTCATTCTTACTACATTTATTCAATTTTTTGCATTTTCTTTTCAAATTACCCAACACCCAGTAATCAATTCCAGATACTTTAACTGCTATCTTTATACAATCATGACCTCAAATCCTTACCCAAGTCATTTAGTGCATCTTTATACAATCACCGAGACCACATTGCATAAACTTCTCGTCCATGTATATATTTCCAACATAAAATGTCATCCAACTCATGCATGAATTCATTCCCAACACTAACACATCATTAGAATCATTCATTGAACTCTTAGAGTTAAAAATATCCCTTACCTGATTTTTCTGCAAATTCTTCAACAATGAGAGTGATGATGAATAGGGTTCGGTGATGGTTGAAGAAGCAAGACTAACGAAAGAAAAGCAACTAACAACTCGACCAACTTATTTGTGTTGCAAAGGAGATTACTGCTATAAGAATCCAAACTACTGTTTTGGTGATGAATGTTCAATGATTTTCAAAGAACACTAACATAATCTGAAGAACAACAAAAGCTTCAGTGATTTTGCCTTCTAACATACGTACTTGCGTGTGTTATTATCATATTGACACATGGCTCCATGCATGACTCCCATCTGCCTTTCATGCAAGCTGCCACATGTCTCCAACATTTCAGGCCATTTGTCATACAATAAATGATGCCAAATGTTATAATACCATTTGTCTATTTTTCTTAATATCCCAAAATTTCCATAAAAATTCCTAAATTCTCAAAAATTTCAAAATAATACCAATTGTCTCCAAACAAATTTTCTACAATTTAATTGCATTTTATAAATCCATTTTTACCCGAAATATGTAAATGAATGCATGCATAATTTATTTGTATGTGTCGAAATATAGTGCACTGAAATTCCTCAATTTTTCTAACCCTTAGCTTGGGGTGTTACATTAACTTTAGCAAGATCATTATAGAATAACACAGCAACCTTACCAACATCAATTTGAGATATTCCAATATTAAGAAGCTCATTGATGAGCTCTTGCATCTTCTCGTTACTTAGGAAATCATATTTAGACTCCACGATCAAAGCATTTCTAACAGCTGCATATTGTGAGGCCATTTGTTCGCAAATAGACTCAAACTTAACAGTGAAACTGTCTAACCTTGACTCAATAGGATTTTTAAGTGTTGCTGGTCTTTTTTTTCCTTGTAAGAACTTTCCTTTATTGGTGACAGATTGTTTCACCTTTTTATTCCATGGCTGCTTGAAAGAATAGCCGAGGATCCTTGTGTATCAGATACCACAACAAGTTCATCTTCACTGTCCGATGAAGAACACACTATCATATTCTTTAGGCTATTAGCCTTAGCACTTGCTTCAGCTATATCCCAGCTTTGAGTCCTATCACTTTATCTTTGCCCTACACCATATCCAGTTTCTGCAAATATGAGAATTTAAAGTTCCACATTCCAATTGCATTCTTGTGATTCTGTAAAAAAGAATTACAAGAAGAAGAAGATTAAAAACATAATAACAAGAAAATGTTATAATTATGAGAAAAGAAACTGCTAAAATAAGAGTTCAATCAACTTTTGAGTTAGATATCCTTACCGAGCACCATTATTTCTCACAATTGATCTTACGCTCAACATCATCCCACTGACAGCCACTTAGCATACACAGTTCAGAAATTGGATTGTACTTATTTCTTAACCATTTAATCTTAGAGTCAATGTGGGGATCAACAACCTTATCAAAATTGGGAATCTTGCTCAGCACCATCTTGTGCCCTTCAACCATGTAATTGTTCTTAAATCCCCTATCTACTTTCCATAAATGATTGCAAGCTAGTACTTGGAATACTTCGACCAAAGCTTCAACCTCATCATCCTTCCAATATTGCTTATTCTTTCCCCTCCCACGGGCAGCCATAGCCATTCCTAATAAAAGAACGACAATGTAAGAGTTATCAAAGAAATAACATATAACAAAATTAACTTTGTTGAAAATTTTAAAACAGGCACATGTAATCTAATAACTCATGAACATATAGTCAAACAAGCAGAGATGTTCACATGGGTGCATTTCGAAAGTAATCTAATAACTGAAAATTATATATTGCTAATAGTAAACAAACAGAGATGTTCAACATTCTAGTACATTAATCAAAATCAAAACATTTCAACAATCTAATAAGCATATGAAACAAACATATCTTAAATTACTAATATACATCATTGTCATTGGATCTAGTTGTCCATATAATATACATGTTGGTTGCCATATTATTCCTGAATGTCAACCACTTATCAGTTAGACTAATTTGTGTAATGTATTCCATTTCTTCATCTTCTTCACTCTCACCTTCTTCACTCTTCTCTTCATCTTTAGTGATTGACTCTTATGGATCAAAGCTCATGAACTTGCAAATCAAGTTGTGCAGAAGGGAACAAGCCATTATAATGCGAACTTGGGTTTCAATTGAGAAAAATGAAGGGGATGCAAGGATCTTCCATCTTCCTTTCAACAATTCAAAGCATCTCTCAATAACATTCCTTGCTTTGGAATGTTTCATATTAAAGTATTCCTCTACTGTCTCTAGTCGATGGCCATCTAATTCTTTGAGATGATAGCGTTGTCCTAGATATGGAGCAAGAAATCCATTTGCATTGCAATATCCAGATTCAACTAAGTAATATCATCCTTCATAATTAAACAATAAATTATGATTGAGCAGCATAACTCAAAGAGAAAAAAAATTGGATATTGTAATAGAAATTTACCTTGAGGGACTCGTAGACCATGAGGTCTTGAGATTGCATCTCGAAGCACATGACCATCGTGTGCAAAGCCCTCCCAACTAGGCAATACATATATGAATTGCATGTTTGGCAATAAACACCTAAAATATTTGTTGAAATACATCCATTTCTTGTTTGATATTGGGGCTTATCTTCATTAGGAGGTGTAACTTTAATTAGTGTCCCATCTGAGGCTCCTAGGCAACCCTACAAATTAAAACTAAAATGTGATTTAGCATATATAAGTTATGATATTAATGTTATAGGTTAATTATAATGTTCAATTACCTGAAAATATTTCCATCTCTCATCTTGACAATCTTAAGTAATAGGCTCTGGCTTCTTTTGCAAAATATGATGCAATCTTATAATTTCATGAAGAACTTGATGGAATTGTTGACTTACGGTTTCTTTACTACGGAGAAAAAGTAGGCTTATTGTCCTACTCTTTTTATGGTGAGCTAAGGTGTATACGAACATTGCTACAACCTCTTCTACGGATGTGTTCCTAGTATCTTTTAAACCCCCGACATCTCTTACCATATCACACAACATCCTAAAGATTGCTCTATCCATATGAAGTTCACTAATGCAGGCATTATCACAATCCATGGTCAGTCTAAACATTCATCTCATTCCATCAATCCTTTTTTCTTCCTTTGTTTTAATTTCATTAACCTTATATTGAAGGTACAAACAATAGATAACATAATGGATAGCAAATAAGAAAACCATCATATTATTTGTTGATTGTTGAAGTATCAAAAGTTGCTTCAGTTTGTGTCGTCGTTTGTGAATAGGGTGGCGAGCCATGTTGATCTACATTTAAAAATTTAGAAAATAATTGTCCAACATATAGATAGGGCATGCTGAAAAGCTAGGTAATAACAGTGGAAAAGAGACAAAACAAGAAGCGAAGGTAATAGAGAAATGGGACATGTTTGTTTTGATGTATTTAAAATTATGAATGACAATGATGTTGTGCCAGATCTTTCCGTTGTTCTTGAGGGAACGTAGTGTATATATGTATAGTTCTTTTTTACTTGACCTGATACGTATGTTACATATGTAAGGCAGCGTTGGGCATTAGACAGCTATATATCAATGTTGGCAAATTAACAGCTATATATCAAAACGGAAAATTAATAACTATATGACATATGTAACTAAAAATTTAACAAGAGCATAATATAGCAACCAAAAAGCCGTAGGCTTTGGGAGGTAGTGTCATGATCGCCTGAAACTATTTGGCTATGTTAGGAAGTTTAGTCTCACACTATTGCTTCAATCCATAAGGTTTTCCTATCTATTTGACTTCTCCCTTTGGATGTTAATTGCTTTGTCACCTCCTATTATAATAGTAAATTAAAGAATAAAATTTACAGAGTTTGTAATATATTTTGCATAGCAACAGAAACCCCACTGCCAAGAGAGTAAGGTAGAAACAAAGGAATTTACACTTGGCATATATTCCTTAAGTAGCTAGACATCAAATGGATCGAACCTGGGACCGCTACATGCCATGTTAAATGATAACTTGACTATCCTGTTGTATTCTTTGCTAAGGATGTTCTCTTTTGAAACAAAATAGGATGATCAGTTTATTTAGCTGGCCAGTCCATTGAAAATTTCATCAGCTATAATTTTCCTGTTGGGTTGCGCAAGTACCTACTATGGTTTCTGATAATTGAAAAACCAGTAGCTATTTCTTCCATGATTGACCATCAATAGATACTCAAATAAGAGATGCCAATCAATGCACCATAATTAACAATCATATCATGCATATATAGATTATGACATACAAAGATGAAAAATTCCACTTTTTATTGATGTCCTATTCGAGTAATTCAAAGTGTAGTTCTTTCTGTAAACTCAAACTAGACTTATAAGAAATTGATAAAAGTTTACCATTTGCATCATGAAATTGAAAAACAATTGAAGACCTTAATTTTTAATGTAACATCTACATAAATTCTGATTACTTCAGTTACCTACAATCATGCAACTCCTTTTCGAGAAACTCACTTTGATGATAAATGGTTACAAATGTATCATTAAAACACAACCAATGAGCAAGAGGAAATATAAGCTTATAGTTCTTTCCAAGGAAGTGGTTTGTACAATCAACTATGTCATGCTTGCAAGATGACTCATTATGTATTATCCATATAAAAGTGGAGACAACAAATCTTCATTACATCTATTATAACTTGTTTAATAGTTACTTGTTCAGGAGGCTACAGGATATCGCAAGAGATATTATTATTTTAAATATTTACATGAGCAAAATTTTGAGAAAATCCTCACTACTGATAGGATTCAAAGAGAAGCTGTTGAGCATGAAAAGAAACTAGCAGCCATAACTTCCAAAAGCTTGAATATAGTAACCGGTCTTATTCTAAAACTGGAGATTTTAACAAGCAACAAGTAGCTTGCTGAGATTTCATGTGTTTAAGAGGTGAATGGGATAAAAGTAGAGAAAACCGTCCTCAGGCATCATTAGCAACATATTATTGTAAGCGGTGATTTGGTCCTTACCAGATAAACCAACAATTCATTCCAACCGTTTGTTGGACCTACTAACAACAAGATAAGATCAGAATATGGTATCATTAACAAATACGCAAAACCAATTAATATTATCCAAAGCGCAGATGAGGATTCATGGAGTAGAATTTATTTCAGTACTAAGGAAATCACCGTGGCATTACCAATACCCTACTTTAATCCATATTTAGAGAAAAGTACTTGGAATAAGAGTAACATGAAGGCTTTAAAGCCACTGTAATTTAGAAGCAGCAGTGAGCCAAATAACCACAGTTTCGAGTTATTGCGTGCACTCGTTTGTTTACGTAATATGCACTTAAAGTGTTAACTGACTTTGGACTCCTAAAGAAAAGTTACTACATTCTAACAATGCAATCCAATGTACCTGATTGTTTGCTTGAGTTTTACTAAGTCAATATCAGTTACTTGTAAATAGATTATCTGTTATGTATATCCCTAAAATGTAGGACTGGTAGCACGATTTTTTCCTAATTGTTCTCTGGGTTTTTGAATTCAAAACTATGTCTGTTGTAACTCAATTGAGTTTAAATACTCATCTTTGT
>JANJEY010002707.1:0-11070 GCA_024703695.1 Erythroxylum cataractarum
TTTTGGGGGGCTGCCCGATTTCGTGGAAAACCAAACGTCAGTCCACTGTTTCTCGTAGTTCTGCTGAGGCTGAGTATCGAGCTATGGCCTCCACTATGTGTGAGCTGCAATGGGTTAGCTTCTTACTTTTCGATTTGCAGGTTCCCGTTTCGCGTCCGATTCCATTTCACTTTGATAGCAAGTCGGCCATCCATATTACTTGCAATCCCGTGTTTCATGAACGAATGAAGCACCTTGACATTGATTGTCATGTTGTGCGTAATCAGTACAAACAGGGTTTTATTTCGCCGATTCATGTGGGTTCCTCTTTTCAGCTTGCTGACATTTTCACTAAGCCGCTTCCTGCGCCTGCATTTCATCGGCTATTGTCCAAGTTGGCTTTGTCTGATTTTCACCAAAGTCCAACTTGAGGGGGGGATGAAAGTTTATCTGTTTGTTTGATGTTTTTTACTGTAAATAGTGAGTTAGTTTGTTCTTTAGCGGTAAACCCAACTTTTATGTTTTCTGTATTGTTGAGCACGTATTTAAGCTCGTAATACTGAGCTTCCAGATTAATTAACGTGATAGAGAGAGAGACTCTATTTTTCTCTCACTAAACCACTCTGTTATCGTTTATACCCTGCAGCTGGCACATCTTGCCTATCCTTGTCTTTGCTCTTCTTCTTCTTCTTGCTACCAACCAGCAATCCTGTTTACAGCATCCGAGTTCTCAACAGTCTGCTCCCCCTCAAATTTTCTCTTCTCTTTCTTCTTCTTTTTCTTCTCTGATTTTGCATCCTCTGAAGCATCAGCAGTTGTTGCCTTGTCCTCATCCAAAGGCTCACCATCCTCTGCAGCCTCTGATTTTGATTTCTTCTTCTTGCTTTTCTTTTCTGATTGTACAGTTGGTACATGTTCTGTATCCATATCTTCAGCTGCAGAATCCAACATGATAATCTCCACTTCGATATTATTCGCTACACAATAGTTTAATATGACATTTTTTTTCCAAAATAATTGAAAGAAAAAGGATATAATTAATAAGTTAATCAAATTTAGCAAAAAAAATTTCTACATTTGCTAAATTATCTAAAGTATAATTTTCAATAACTGCACACCTTTGTTTTGAGCACTTTCAATTGCAGATTTAAAACAAATTTTGGTAGCAAACCATATGTTGGTGTATTTCCTCGGGTTTTCAATGCCCTGAATAAAATATCAAAACACATTAATCTTGGAAAGTAAATTGGACAAATCCTTTAGAAAAGGCTGCAAGTGAATGGTATAAGTCATGTTCTTTTATTCAGATGAATCAACTGGGGCCTTGAATAACCAATCTGTTTGAATAACAAAACATGTTAAGGACATTAGAAAGAATTAATAATCTCATCTTACAATAATTACAATCCAGAAAACATTAATTCTAGGCATCACGTACCTGAATAGGGCCTTCTCAGCACCAGGAATTTGAAGGGTAGAAGAGGGGCACTTGGCCAGACTTGTGAGACTGCCAGCATGAGATATTAAACGAGCTCCAACAATTTCACCAATCAATGAGGCTAAATTGGGTGCAATGTGCCAATGTCATTCATTTTAGCAATTAAATATTCATGGACCTTCTTCCTAAATTCTGCAAGGTCCATTACCCTTTTAGCAAACTGTTGTACATTAATTAAATCAACTGGGGATAGATCCTACCCTGAAAGAAATGGAAAGATAAGATGAACATAGATATATAAAATCTGTATGGCAGTTGCCATTGAGAACAATGTTTGGGTATTGTTAGGATTTATTTTACATATATCCTATTTTTATTTTTATTTTTGGCATTTTTATTGGATATGGGATATACCATACATCTTGAAGATTTGCTTCAAATTAGTAATTGTGTGTTGGAGATTTTGTTTGGAATTGGGTCTTTGAATTTGCAATTTCGGTATTGGATATGGCATGGAATTGGACTTGGAGATATATACCATATAAACAGAGTATTTGCTGTACTAAATCTTGGAAAGTCCAAGTTTGACTTAGATTCTATCAAAACCTAGCAGTGTGCAGGCTTGATTGGTATCTTTGTAGCTCACGTGAGGTTGGGTTTTTTGTGTGTGGCTGCACTTCTTCTTCTAATTTTTGGGAGAAATCGATTATAATAAAAAGTTGTTAGAGGGGCTGCTGTTTTCTGTTTTTCGTTTTTGATCCATTATTGAGTTCATGTTGTTGGCGTCTTTTTAATGGTTTATTCCTAATAAGCAGTTCACGAAGCGTGAAGTGTTGCTGATTTTGATGGCCTATTGAAGTTGATTGATAATTGCATCACAAAAAAAAACTTTGTTACAGATGAGTGCATGTATTGTTGGTGCAGCAACTTGGCTTTTTGGTGAAGAATTTCAGATTTGAAATTGTTGCGTTCTTGTTTTATTTGTTTTTGCTTTTGGACAGAAATAGTTAGGAAAATCCTCTAACGAGGTTAACACGAGTCGGTCGTGTTATTGGATGTGAAGATCTTTCACGGGTAGTTAGGTTGTGGGTCGGTTACCTAGACTGAGTCGTACGGAGTAGATCAATCTTTTGTAATTTTTGTGAACTACAGTGGAAGTAATTAATCTGGATGAGGGCCCCGCAGATGTAGGCAAATTGTGTCGAACTGCGTTACCAAATGTCGTTTCTTTATTATTTTGTAGTTGTGATTTTTTATTTACTTGCGCGAAGAAAAATTTGTGGATAGTCTGCGAATTGATTAACGATTTAATTATTTCAATTGGTATCAGAGTGAGGTCACCAATCCAGAACTTGGTAGCAAGTTGGTGCAGATCCGAGATTCGCAGATATGGCTAAGAGAGAGGGTGCATCAATTACCAAACCTCCAATATTGGATGGATCGAATTATCCATCATAGAAATCCCGGATGAAATTCTTCATTCAAGCTCAGGTGACAAGAGCCTGACATTTGGTAGTACACGGTTGGACACATCCAATGATTGTTGATGATAAAGGAGAGACAATCCAGAAAGATCCATCCGAATGGACCAGACAGGAAGAAGAGAGTGCACTGGAGAATTCACAAGCGATGCACGGGATATTTAATGCCGTCGATGAAGGGCGCTTCTCCATGATTTCAGCCTGTGAAACAACAAAAGAAGCATGGGATGTTTTGCAAACCATTCATGAAGGATCAAAGTCTGTAATATGCTAGCTATAAATGCTAGCTATGCGGTTCGAAGAGTTAAAGATGGATGAGCATGAGACAATCGGAGAATTTCATGAAAAATTGAGAGATATTGCAAATCAAGCTCATCAATTAAGAAAGAAGTACTCTAATGTGAAACTGGTGAAGAAGACGTTGAGATCGTTTCCACCGAAATTCATTCAAAAGATTGCAGCAATAGAGGAGGCTCATGATATTGATAACTTGTCATTGGAAAAGGTTATCGGCATTCTCACAAATTTTGAGATGAATCTCTTAAGGGGTAAGCAAGAAAGAAGCAAGGGATTGGCACTACTGGTGGAAGCTAGAAATAATGTGAATAATGTGGAAGATGAGTTTGATGAGAATGAAGACATGATTTTGCTTACTCGAAACTTTAGTAAATTGCTGAAACGAATGAAGAAAGACAGATGTTATTCTAAACAATACGGTGTGAGCTCATCTAGTAACAACCCAAGACAACAAGTCAAAGCGTAAAAAGGTGAACGGAAAGCAAGAAGGATTCAGTGTCATGAATGTCAGGGGTTTGGTCACATTCAATCTGAGTGTGCTAACACATTGAAGAAACAAAGAGGGAAGTCCTTCACCACCACCTGGAGTGAAAATGGTTCAGAAAGTGATTTTAGTAGTGAAGAGGAATTGACAAATAACGCAGCACTGGTTGCTTTACATAGCAAAAGTACAGTTACTTGTCTAGCAGCAACTGAGAAGGAAATAACTGACAACAGAACAGGGAGAAAACTTGAAAATTTCAGAATCATTGCAGCTCGGGATTCAACTTTAGACTATGACAGTGACAGAAGTAGCTGTGATGATGAAGTCGGGAATACCTATGAGAATTACAAGGCTTTATATGAGAAATGGCTGAAAATGCAGAAAAAGAATGAGAGTTTGAAAGAAGAGAATCTTCGTTTGAAAAATACTATACAAGAATTAGAAAAAAAGCTGGCAATGACTTCAGATGAACTTGGAGACGCGAGAATGAAATTACTAAGTACTGAGAAGGGATTGAGGATGTTGAATAGAGGCACGGAGAAACTAAATAAGCTGATTGAAACTAATAAGGCTAAAGGAGACTTCGAAGGCATTGGATACAAAGGAGAGTCTTCGAAAGTTAATCAAGAAAACTCTGACATTTTTAGATCAGCCCAAGAGATAGAGGACCAAAAAAAGGTAGAAGATTCATACCCACATGTCACTTTTGTGGGGTGGTTGGGCATATAAGGCTGAGATGTTATCAACTGCTACAAATGTTGTTTGAAAGAAAGCAAGACCGAAAAGGTATGCATAACTCACAAACATTTCAACATCAATCTTCAGCGTCTAGATATTCTTGGGTAAAAAGAAGTGAATTGCAAGCCTTCGTAGCATGTACATCGATGAAGGCAACATTACAACATGGCTGGTATTTTGATAGTGGGTGTTCACGTCATATGACGGGAGAAAAAACTTACTTGACTGATTATCAGATATGTATGGATGGTCATGTGACTTTCGGAGATGGAAAGAGAGCCTCCGTAATTGGTAAAGGAACTTTGTGCGTGGATGGCTTGCCTCCTCTCAAGAATGTGCTTCATGTTGATGGGTTGAAAGCAAATCTGGTAAGTATAAGCCAACTATGTGATGATGGGTTGTTAGTTAAATTCACAAGTGATGAATGTAGGGTACTTACTGAACAAGGTGAATGCATTGTGAGTGGCAAGTGATCAACCGACAATTGTTACATGTTGCAAGTCATAAGTATGTGCAAATCAGCTGCTCATGAAAATAACATTGAGTTATGGCATCAAAGGCTTGGACACGTTAACTTTGACCTCATAAGCAAATTGACAAAAATGGAGGCTGTGAAAGGTTTAGCTAAGATAAACAAAGAAGGGACATCAGTGTGCAGTGCATGTCAGATGGGAAAACAGTAGCGAGTACCAAACAAAAAGATCAGATATATTGCCTCATCTCGTGTACTTGAGTTGATTCACTTAGATCTTGTACGTTCAACACAACATGAGAGCATTGGTGGAATGAAATACTTTTTAACTTGTGTGGATGACTGTTCAAGATACACATTGGTAGCGTTTTTTAAAGAAAAATAAGATGCTTTTAAGGCTTTTCGAAGTCTATGTGTGCAGGTGATGAATCTGAAAAATCTGATCATAATGAGAATTAGATCGGATCATAGAAGAGCATTTGAAAATGCAAGCTTCAATGAATTCTGTAATGAACATGGCATCTCATAGGAATTTTCAGCACCCAAAACGCCACAGCAAAATGGAGTTGCTGAGAGAAAAAATAGAACACTCCAAGAAATGACCAGATCTATATTGAATGGGAGCAAAATGCCTATGAGATTTTGGGTTGAAGCGGTAAACATAACTTGCTACATATGTAATAGAGTGCATCTTCGAAATTTTCTAAATAAAACATCATATGAGCTTTGGAGAGGAAAGAGACCAGATGTGAGTTACTTTCACATCTTTGGAAGCAAATGCTATATTCTTCGAGACCGTGAGCAGCTTGGGAAGTTTGAAAGTAAAAGTGATGAAGGAGTGTTTGTTGGATATTCAACTCATAGTAAAGCCTATAGAGTGTATAACCAAAGAACTAAGAAAGTGCAAGAATCCATCAATGTTGTTATAGATGATACATCCTTGATGAGTAATCATGTGGCTGATGATAGAGAAATTCCAGACTTAAAGTTGATTATTGCAGAAAAATTGACAACAGAAAATGAGTTACAGCAAGTTGCTGCAGATGAGACAGCTGTAGAAAGTGATTCTCAGTTAGTTACTGTTAAGGAAGTAACTGCAGAACCAGGAGAATTTTCAGTTACTTCAGATGATGATGCAGTCAAGTCACTAGATGATAACCTGAGCCGAGGATCTTCATCTCAAATTTGAAGAAATCAACCAGAAGAAAACTGTATCGGGGATATGAGTGAAAGAAGAAGAACAAGAGAGAGAAAAAGGGTAAACTATAGAGAGCTTTCAGGATACTTATGCTATACCTCTTCTTTTGAGCCAAGAAATGTTAAAGAAGCACTACAAGATGAATATTGGACAGCAGCTATGCAAGAAGAGTTAATGCAATTTGTACGGAATGATGCGTGGGAACTAGTACCAAGACCAGGAGCTACTAATATGATTGGTACAAAATGGGTGTTTCGGAATAAAACAGATGAAAAAGGGAATGTCACCAGGAACAAAGCATGACTGGTAGCTCAAGGATATTCTCAGGTGGAAGGAATAGAGTTTGATGAAACATTTGCATATGTAGCACGACTTGAATCGATCAGATTATTACTTGGCATAGCATGTGTTAAAGGCTTTAAACTTTACCAGATGGATGTTAAAAGCGCATTTTTAATGGATTCATACAAGAAGAAGTTTTTGTGGAGCAACCAAAATGATTTATTGATTCAGCCCATGCTGACTATGTTTATAAGCTGAAGAAAGCACTTCATGGTCTCAAACAAGCACCGAGGGCGTGGTATGAAAGACTCGTTCAGTATCTTATCCAACAGGGGTATAAACGAGGTAACATTGACAAAACCTTGAACATTAAAAGATGTAAATCAGATCTTATGATAGCAAAGATTTATGTAGATAATATTGTGTTTGGCGCCACATGCTAAAAAATGGTCGAAGAATTTGTTAAGCTGATGATGTCGGAATTTGAAATGAGTATGGTTGGTGAGTTGAACTTCTTTTTAGGTTTGCAAGTAAAACAGATGAAGGATGGTATTTTCATATCGCAAACAAAATATGTTCATAACATGATCAAAAAGTTTGGTCTTGAGAAAGCTAGACATGCACGAACAGCCATGAGTAGCTCAATGAAGTTAAATAAAGATGAGAATGGGAAAAGTGTTGATGAAAGTCTATATCGAAGCATGATTGATAGCTTATTGTACTTGACTGCTAGTAGGCCAGATATCTGTTACAGTGTTGGTGTATGTGCTCGATATCAATCAAATCCAAAAGAAACACATATGACAGCTGCCAAGAGAATTTTCAGATATGTGAATGGAACGTTAGATTTTGAGATTTGGTATACATCAGACTCTACATCTTATCTAGCCAGATACAGTGATGTAGACTGGACTGGAAACTTAGATGATTGCAAAAGTACTTCAGGGGGTTGTTTCTTTTTGGGAAATAATTTGATCTCATGGTTCAACAAGAAGCAGAATTCAATCTCACTTTCAACCGATGAAGCTGAATATATAGCCGCAGGTAGTTGTTGTTCACAGTTACTTTGGATGAGGCAGATGTTAGAAGATTATGGGATTGATCAGAAAGAATTAACAATCCTATGCGATAATAAGAGTGCGATTGATATTTCAAAGAATTCTGTTCAGCATTCACGCACGAAGCATATTGATCTTCGACATCATTTTATTTGAGAACTTGTACAGAGCAAGACAGTGATTTTATCTCATGTATCTACCGAGAAGCAGTTGGCAGATATTTTCACAAAACCTCTTGATGCGGTAAGATTTGAGTAGATTTGGGGAGCATTGGGACTATGTGTCCACTCTCAGTAATTTATGTTTTTTCTTATTTATTTATTTTTTAAAAAGGGGGAAAACGCAGCGTTTTTCTTTAGGGGTTTAAATCCCTAATTTTTGGTTCTTTCTCCTATCACTGCTGACATTGTTCCTCCATTTTGAGTCTTCTCTTCAAGTAAGCATCCCATCTTCACTTCATTACTACATCTTCAATTAACCTCCCCATTGTTAGAATTATTTTCCCCAGCAAGCTTCATCAGTCGAGGTTCAAGGTGTGGATTTCGTTCTCCTTGTGTCGTGTTATTTCAGTGGGGGTTGTGGTATTTTCCTATTTTGTGGTTGTTCTTCATCTGGTAATAGAGTTTCTCTCTTTTTGAATTGGTTGGTTATCTGTGGAGTTGAAGATGTATTTCGGTGTCACTGGGTGTTCTTGGGTTTGCATTTTCTGGTTGAAATCTTGTCTGATTTCATGAGCTCTCACCACACTGAACTGTTATGTGTTGAATCTGAGCTAAAGATCTTTTTGAAAGACTCTGTTCTCTTTGATTGTTGTTCTGGCTGATTAAGGATTGAGCAATTTGTGGTGATTTCTGGAGCTTGGATTTTTCTGCTAGATTCCGTACTGAGTAGGCTGATTTCTGGGTACTAGAATTTCTGTTGTGGTGCTTCTGATTGTTAACTAATCCAGTATGGGGAAAAACAAAGAACAACTTTTATCTTCCGGTTTTGAGAAAAGAACAGTCGTTCCTACGCGTAGATCTAGTCATTTGAAGTCTCTTCCCGGCTCTGGTGGAAGCTTTACAGGAGCCGGATCTTCTTCGACTGTCCTTATTAATATATCAAAAGTTTCTTGTCAAAATGATTCTGATGTTGATCGTGTAATTGAGGCTTTGATTGAAGAATCTTCATCAGAATCTGATGCACCTCCTTCGCCTCATTCAGTCCCACAACCAGTCCCTCCTCCAACTCCTAGAAAGTGGCTAAAGATGAAATGTACCAAATCGGTATGACCACCTAGATGTCATCCTGGTGCTAGATTGTCGGTGGATAGAGCCATTTCTTTCAAGTTTTTCACTTTAGCTGCTGAGGAAAAATGGCGTACATTATCAGATACCGAGGTTGTCATGGATCGTCCCATTAACTTGGATGAATTTCACAATCACGGTCTACACACACTTCTTAATGAATGGTCATTGCTTCACGCCTCCCTACTTCCTCAACATTATGACTTCGACCTGGTAAAGGAGTTCTATTCAAATATGTGTAGTGATATTCTGAATGTTAATGCAGCTACTTTTGATGTTGTGTATGTGAGGGGGAGAGTCATTGGTTTTGATGGTCGCCGGTTGAATACGTTTTTGAGATTCGATAATGTGGTTGGTGATTCACTTTATGATGACAATTGGGAAATTACCACCGATCAACTTGCTATGATCTTAACTGGTAGGAAGCTCACTGCTTGGCCATCGACTTTTGTTTTCCGCTCTGCTATGCTTACACAGAAATATTTTGTTCTTTTCAAGTTGCTGGTCACAAATTGGATGCTGAGTACTCATGTGGTGATCGTCTATATGGGCCAAGCCAAGCCTCTTTATCCTCTTGGCACGGGAGTTAGTTTTAATCTTGGATGTCATATTATCGAATCCATGTTGGCCATTGAGAGCAAGCCTCACTCTCTCTTATATTTTCCTTGCTTAATCACACAGTTTTTGTATTCAAATGGAGTTCCCATGCTTGAATCGAGTGCCTTGGAGAATGTTCCTCTGATGAACATTTCTCCTCGGATTTTTTGGCAACCATGAGTGGTGGACTTGCCATATGTTGCTTCGGGTCCTTCTATCGTCAATCCTAATGCGGCTTTATTTTCTAAGCTTGAGCGCATTGAAGGTGTTTTACTAGCTACAACTGAAGCCATCCATCGATTAAAGCATCAAGTCCTTCGATCTCCAGGTGCCTCTTAATTTCTTTTTGTCATATATTGTCTCAAAGGGGGAGACATTGGAGTTTTATTTCCTGTTGCTGGTTATATTTTCTGTTGCTATTCGGGTTTGTGTTGTGGTAGTTTCTTTTTGGTTTGAACTCTGCTTATGGTGGCACATGTAGTGGAATATTGAACTGAGGGGGAGTAACTGCAGTGTGTTGTTCTTTCAATGTCCAATTACAGCTTCTTGTGTGCTGATTTAGCTGTTGAGACAAAAATGTCAAAAAAAGGGGAGATTGTTAGGATTTATTTTACATATATCCTATTTTTATTTTTATTTTTAGCATTTTATATTGGATATGGGACATATCATATATCTTGAAGATTTGCTTTAAATCAGCAATTGCGTGTTGGAGAGTTAGCCTTGGAATTGGGTTCTTGAATTTGCAATTTTCAGTATTGGATATGGCATGGAATTGGATTTGGAGATATTTACCATATAAGCAGAGTATTTGTGTGACTGAATTTTAGTGAGTCCAAGTTTGACTAGGACTCTATAAAAAAAAACCTAGTAGTGTGCGTGCTTGATTGGTGCTTTTGTAACTCACGTAATATTGGTGTGAAATTTTCAGCGACTATTAACTTCTAATTTTTGGTGAGAAATCGATTATGAAAAATTGTTAGAGGGGCTGCTGTTCTTTGTTCTGTTTTGATCCTTTATTGAGCTGACGGTGTTGACGTTTTTAGAACAGCTCTTTTAAATGGTCTATCTCTAAAAAGCAGTCCACTAAGTGTGAAGTGTTGCAGAATTTTTCTGGGTTCTTGAAGAGGTCTGTTAGTCGCAGCACAAAGGTGATTTTGGTGTTGATGGTTGCGTGATGAACATGTGCAGTGGCCTGTTTATGTCTGTGGGAAATTTCTGATCTGGAAGTTTTATTTTTACTGGTTTTATTTGTTTCTTTGGTTAAGTAAAGTAGTTAGAAAATCCTTTGACGAGGTTAATACGAGTTGGTCGTGTTATTGGCAATGTTTTAAAAACCTCTTCGGACCGTCCGGTCTGACCGGAAAACCTCTGAACCGGTCATTGGTCTGGTTCAGTTTTACCTACTAATATCTCTATATAAAAACCGGCGGGTTTAACCTTTTTTGATCGGATCGAACGGTCCGGTCCGGTCCGGTTTTTATTTATACCTACGTTGAGTGGCGACTGAGGCTCGGGAGCTGAGATGAGCGTGTCCGTTGACTCGATGATGGAGTTGGATTGGCCGAGGAAGGAGAAGAAGAAGCGTTGGGAGGCGAAGATGGTGGCGAGATCAGGAGGAGAATCGATGTCAAAGTCGGAGTCGGTGTCGGTGTCGAAGGAGAAGGAGTTGGTTGAGTGAGCGCTGAGGGACTTGGAGGTGGAGGTAGAGGAGAGGTCATAGACAGTGTTGAAGTTCTTGGTCATAGTTGAGGTTTCAT
>JANJEY010002920.1:0-11050 GCA_024703695.1 Erythroxylum cataractarum
CTCGGTCCTATGTCTACCCTCCACTGCTGCATGACAGTCCTGGAGGTACTTCTTACTACGCTCCTGCTCCGTCTCCATCGCTTTCTTCAACTCGTCCTTCGTCGCAATCAATCGGCTCCTCTCCTCCTCCCCGGTGGCAAGTTGAGCTTGTAGAACGCTCATCGCCTCCTCCCAAGACTTCTTCTCCTCCTCCAAGGAAGAGAGTTGAGCCTGGAAGACGTTTCTCCCTTCCTTAGCCTCCAAAAGCTCGCCCCTCAAAGTTTTCACCTGCTCGAGGAGATCGTGGACTTCCCAATCTTGCGATTGATTGATCCCGTCGAGCTGCTCATTACGTTGGTGCATCGCGAAGGACATCACCAGACTTCTCACACAGCTACGGATAAGACGGGGCCCCAAATCCAGATTGCTCATCGAGTCCATGAGCTCCTCGTCTATGGGGGGAGTGATCCTCTCGGCAATGTGGAGGGACACATCGAGGTCCCCGACCGATGCATTTTTGACCAAGCTGATCGCATGCTCCCACTTATCGGTGCTCTTCGCCGCTCCTTTCTCCTTGTTTTCTCTCCCCTTCTCTTTCTTGCCTCCACCTAACGGGCCGGACGGTAGGTCAGCAAGCCGAACAATCCTCTTCCTCTTAAGAGGTGGCTCCACCTCCTCTTCCTTCTCTTCCGAACCCGCTCGGCCCACACTCGCTGGCACGATCGGCAATGACGCCGACACGAAAGGATGATCTTCAGCAGGCGAAGGGGCCAGCAATGCTGTAGAATGGCCTGGTTCCACCGACGGGACGACGCCTTCACCGATCTCTGCCTCCTTCCTCTTTTTCTTCCCCTTGGCCTGCTTTTTGGATTTAGGGGGAGGGGATGACCCAACAAAATTTTCTATCATCACCATGGCTGCACAACAATAAAACAGGTCAGAAAGCAAAACCAACACTAAAAAATACAGCAAATAATTCAACCACGAGGGGTCAACCAGACGGGGCGGTTTCCTCTCTTAGCCCGCTAATTTGTGGCGGGGGGTTGAATAGAAAGGAATTGGTCGAGGCCCCCCTGCGATACCCCATAATGAGCTGAGCGAAGTCGTATCGGCCAAGCTCCTTTATGCGACCGACCACCTCTCATTCCTCTCTACTAAGAGATATGCTCGACGTGTCGTTCCACCGCTCGGCTAAAGGATACCTCCACGGCTGGTACTCGAAGGAGGATCCTGGGGGTTTCACAAAGAAGTACTTCGTTCGCCAAGTGGAGATTTTCGAGGCTGTCCCGGCTGGGCGATACCAGGCATTTCTGTACTGCAGAGAAGGGATCCCGGCCCCAGAGCTCCGACTCTGGTTCATTCTCAAAAAGTGACGCAGGATGCCAACCGAAGGCAAATGGCCGAATTGATGGCACAGCAACGTCAGGCCATTAATGAACCTCCAGCCATTCGGAGGAATCTGGCTCGGCATCAACTGAAAATTGACACACACCTCGTGAATAATAGGGTCATACGGGAGCCTCGCGCCACCGATCGAGAAGAAACTTAAATCCATCCTTCCGTTCTCTCGTCGAAATTTCTTCAGTACCTCTTACCACACTTTTAGAACTAGCTGACGACATGCTTACTAAGAGGAAACTTTTGAGAAACTTTAGAGGAGGAGACGAGGAAAAAGGACGTACCTATCCGGTGATTTGAGGTCGGAGGTTGAAAGAAAACTCCAGAAGCTGTGGGAAAGAAAGATGCAAATGAAAACAAGGTGAAAGGCAAAAAACAAAGCAAGCGTAAAGAAAATCTGCAGACTATCGACCTTGAGCACTTATAGAAGATCGATCGAGTGGACGCCCCAATCAAAGTTCGACACATGGAGAAAATCCAAGCCAAGCCTAGACATGTGGCAGGATCTGAGCTGAGGTGAACTAGGGTTGTTCGAAATACGGAGCGGCGCGACAATTGAAAGGACAAACGTGACAGTTGCACAACGGTTATAAGGACGATTCTTTTCAGATTCTGGAAATCCGTCAGAGGGCATGCGCCGTCAGTAATGATTAAATAAAGTACCCTCACGCGCTCAGCACAGATGTTTGCCTACACTCTCTCAGAACAAGCTGCCACACAATAGGTGTCAAGGCCGACCAATCGGGACGCTCAGTCGCCCGATCCCAATACAAGCAGTTACGCACTATGCATTGATATCCGACCGATCGGGCCTACTCCGAGTTGTCTTACGGACGAGCTACAAAACCCTTCAGTACTCCTTCGACCCTTCTCTTTGCTCAGACTCGAAGAGTAGGGGGTTTATGGTCGGGCCGGTCGTGCTAGGCCCGAAACCAATCACAACGACCCGTGGGTCGATCGGTCCATCCTTCAAAGGTTAGTCTCATACCTATTGGCTACGCCAAGCCCAAGCCCAATCCACGCATCCGTGGCCCCATTCGCAGGTGGAAATCTCCTATGCATACATAAAGACTTAAACTTAGCATCTACTCCATATATATAAGGTATAACTCTGCTATAAAGAGGGTACGTAATTATAATCCTAATTCTCTCTGCTTACAGCAATCCTACCCTCACAAAAAGACTAACTTGAGCGTCGGAGGGGCTGATCGGGAAACAACCCCCGACGTGCCTTTTCTCTTTTGCAGGGACCTTCAAACCGGAGCTCTTGTGTTCAGCAGTCGACTCCATGGATCCAATCGGCAATGTACAATCTCGCTAGAATCAGGCTGAACCACGTTCAAATATCAATTTAAAGGTTGTTAATGTAATATGTTCTTAATTTGAGGATGCTTGATGACCTTTCCTGATACCGTCTGCATCTACACCCACATGAAATACTTCAAAGCCAATCCAGCTTTATCACTTAGCTTCACTTAAACCAAGCACCTTGCTGAATAAAATGCAAAAAAGCTCCACCTGGAACACGCACATAGATATATGTTTATATATATTAACTTGGTACGATCGGTCCTATGTTTATCCATAAAGCAAGCATGACGTTTCAAACATATTAATTTTGTAAAAATTGTAGAAATGTAAAGGGGTTGACAATACATAGTACCAAAAATAACATAATCGGGTTGACGTGCTCCAATCCTAGCAATTGCGTATACGTAAAATTGTAGGATGTTATAATCTTAATTTACTTCGCAAGATGCATAATAAGAATATAGATCATTACGTGCAGCTTTATCTTTTCAGAATGCACTGTATCTAAAAAGTGTGAATCTTGTAAGCATAAAGTGGGTAAGTAAAAGCTCATTTGTAAAAGCTCGAATTTTTAATCTAATTTTATAATATTTTATTTTATTTTATAAATTTTAATTATTTATTTATATAAATCTTTCGTAAGTATCATATAAATCGTATAAATAAATGATTGAAATTTATAAAATAAAATAAAATGCTCTAATAATTGGCAGAAGATCGTATCTCCATTTGTAAAACACGTTTTGAGCTCGTAGGATAGGAAACCGTAATAACTGTTGGTAAAGAAGTGAAATTTTGACCATATATTGATTGTAATAACCGATGCCGAAAGAGAAGTGAAAAATTGACAGAAACCATGAGGGAGGAGGTCTAACATCTACTTTAGTTTAACTCACACGAGCCTTGTGAATGGTGATTATGGATTAGTGGCTGCACATTTGTCTTAGAAGCACGGGTCGTGAGTCGTGACGCTTGAAAACAGAAGAAAAAGAGAGGTGCTAAAAGCTGGCCTGACCAATAGGCTCCAGCGTCCGGGATCCGGCAGAGGACTGTATCCTTACAGCGAAAGGATAATTGGATAATCCACGGTGACTGTTCGATTTATTTAGTACTTTTCATTAAAAATGTCAATGGATCTATTAATAGTATAACTCGTGAGTTAATTAATGGCCATATACGCTGGCCACATACATAATTCCAGAAAAGATAAGTGTTCTCAGTCTATTCAGATGGAAAATATGTAAGGTGTAGTAAATCTCATGTAATTACCATAATTTGAAAAACTCCATATTTTACTCCAAATTATATGTTTTTCTGTTAGTGGAGAAGAAGGAAACCTCTTGAAAATACAATTAACAGAAATAGTCAATTTACCTTGATACCAACAAAGGAGTAGGCAAGATAAATTCATGTATCAAGAACTAAGAAACGAAACTATGGTTAGAAGCAAACCATGGTGAAGTAAGCGGTGGTGAAGGGAAGAAGCCTATATAAGGGAAGCTAGCAAGTCTCTTTGTACAGGTTCCAGGTATTATTTTTCGTTGGAAACCTTTCGTTACCAGCGCTTGGTGTTTTATGTCAGGTTGCTACCTTCCTTGCCAATCCTCTTTTCTCTTTTTGCTTTAACGCTCATTCTTATCCGCACTTGTTTTAGATATTCGTTTCCTTTCGCCCTTATCTTCAATTTAAGCTTAAGATATATAGTCTTTATCTTTTGCTTCTCCAGTTTTCCGTTCTGCTGGATATATTATCGTAAACAATTGTATAACTGATTTATTTTTTCCTTGCAGATGCGAAGATGGCAAGCAACGGAATGGAGAACGCAGAGTTCAGCTTTACCAGCAACAACAGTGCAAGTACAAGTACAGGAAGAAAAGGGCTGCCAAAAATTCAGACACAGAAGAAAACTAACGATGTGTGTCACGACGACAGTACTCCTCCAGTGAAAGCCCAAACAATCGACGAACTCCATTCTCTTCAGAAGAAGAGATCAACTCCCACCACACCAATTACAGGAACACAAGGTGCCTTCTTTACCACCCTCTCCGAAGAAGAACGCCAAAAACAGCAGCTCCAGTCTATCAGGTACATACGTATCTTTAATTTTAATTTACTAGTTACCCATTGCCCGGAAAAATCACCAGCTAGAAGTCATTCATATGGACTAGTGCATCGTTGGCGTCTCTGACGAGGGAGACAGGACCCAAGGTGGTGAAAGGAGACCCAGCGAGAAAGTCAGAGGGACAGAAGGTGACGCACACATCTCATTCCCACCATTTCACTCCTACCATAAGCGTGAGTGATAGCTCCCTCAAGTTCACTCACTTCCTCTATAATCTTTCTCCCGCTGGTAATGCCCATCTACTCCCTTACTATTTAACTTCTTTTGTTAAATTATACCTAGTTTGTCATAAGCTAAAATTAGATAGCTCTTATTTAATTCCTACCTTTTGGGCAAGTGGGGCTGAATGATGAGATGAATGGAAAGCTTAACAGTTCTTTACATCATTGTGTTGATTATCCTCTTTTTCTTTGATGTTAATAATAATAAAAAGATTTGAGGCTTTTAGGAATAGATAGCGTAGACCACTAGAAGTCAAAGATCCAGACCAATGTTAAATTTAATGTATACAGGGTAGTGACAGTTAATTATAATTTATAGTCGTTAAATAAGAGGCTGCCTAATAACCAGAGATGTTGGAAAATGAACAGAGCTATACGAGCAAGCTATCAAGTATGAGAAGGGTTCATTCATAACATCAAATGGCGCTCTGGCGACTCTTTCCGGGGCAAAGACGGGCAGGTCGCCGAGAGACAAACGTGTTGTCAAGGACAAGACCACTGAAGAGGAACTTTGGTGGGGGAAGTAAGTTCTAGTGCTTGTGCTTCCACACGTTTTCTGTCGCTTTTTTTACTTGATGCATTAACCGCTCGCTTCTGCAGGGGCTCGCCCAACATTGAAATGGACGAACAAACTTTCCTAGTTAACAGAGAACGAGCCGTCGACTACTTGAATTCACTGGAAAAGGTATCATTTTACGTTCTTTGATAGAAATTGATAATACTTGCGGCCAAGGTGGTTCGTTTTAACTTTCAAGGGCTTGTCCCCTTCTGACGACGTAAGTAAAACTCTAAGCGGTGTCCTCAAGTCTCCACCTCACGCTAAATGGCTAACCATACATGAAGACGTGCGAATGCTACGTCAACTCCCGAGAAAAAGCCATAACCATCGCATGGTCTCTACAGACGTTGTCATCAGCACTTTCGTTTTCTGGGTCCCAAGACTGCGGCTAGAAAGCCGGAAATCTACTATAAACGTAGTTAAATGCCTTTTATTGTCGATAGTCCTCAAGTATGGTCAAGGTTATTTGGTTACAGTAGTCACCCATTTTGGTGGTGGTGGTGGAAGAAGAAGATTCTCTAAATAGTTTTCACCTTTTTAAGATTAGGGGATCAAATTCTGGATTGAACATACTCTTTGAGCTTAGATATTGGTGGCGTAGATGACATATCCCTTGATTTGCAAAATGATTTACTTAAATTATATAGTTAACAAACTGTTTAGTGATTTTAAATTTTTTTAGAATTATTAAGTCATTTTTATATGATTTATTAGAATTATATAATTTATGAATTATTTATTGATTTTGGAAGTTGATTTAACTCGTTACAAACAAATAGCAACTACTGATTCACTTAGTTGTATAAATTTTTTCATATTTTTATTTAGGCTGAATGTTACTGTTTCGAGTGCCCTTATTCCTCCTTCCGTTTCCGCACTTGGAGTACTGGGTCCAATAATATGGAACGACCATTGCAATTGTTGGTTGTCATCATGTTACAGCTCAACAGTATTAACCACACACTTCTCGACCGATAGCTACTTGATAACTATTTGACGATCTATGCTCCTAGATTTAGTCTTTTCTACAATATGTCCAGTCCCAGAGAGCTAATGGATTCGTTGGACCTAATTATATTTAGGCTTCCAGTTGGCTCTTGTAAGGTCTTAGAAATTATAAAGAGTTTGTCCATCTTTCAACCAATGTTTCTTGAATCTAAGTCAGACAAGAAACTTCTGTTCTGAGCCTTTGGAAATTTAAACATAAGTAGTTTAATTTGAATTATGAACATAAGCCTTAACAGTTGAAATTTGTCCTCAAATTTCAGGTTTTTGTGAATGATCAATTTCTCAATTGGGACCTAGAACACCGAATTAAAGTCCGTATTGTATCTGCCAGGGCTTATCATTCTCTGTTCATGCACAACATGTAAGTATTGTCATCAACATCACTGAACAGGATTCTGTTTCTGACATATGAGTTAAAAAGCGTTGAACAGGTCTCTATTTGGAGCTAAACGAAAGTGAAGAAAATTTTGAAAATTGTACTCTGTTTTCCTCATCATTCGATAGTTATAATTCATATAAACCAGGCATTGGAAGGGAAGTATATTGGAAATTTATCATGGTTCATGTACTTCTAAATATCTAATCTTCGAGATAATTATACAGAGGAGGAAAAAATGTAGATTCAAGTATATGTTAGCTTTGTGTATGTGGCATAACTGGGTGGGATACAGGTGCATACGACCCACTCCTGAAGAGTTGGAGGACTTTGGAACTCCAGACTTCACTATATACAACGCAGGACAGTTCCCATGTAATAGGTACACCCATTATATGACCTCCTCTACTAGCATAGACATTAATCTTGCCAGGAGGGAGATGGTCATCCTTGGCACACAGTATGCTGGGGAAATGAAGAAAGGTCTGTTCAGTGTAATGCACTATCTCATGCCTAAGAGTGGAATTTTATCCCTTCACTCTGGTTGCAATATGGGGAAGGATGGAGATGTTGCCCTTTTCTTTGGATTATCAGGTAGATTTAAGTTGTGATCGTCACGATTCGTTGACAAACTCTACTTGATGGTCGTGTTACTTGTGATCTTGTCGCTTATAAACTCCTTTTTGGTTTTATTTGTCATAGGTACCGGGAAGACAACCCTTTCTACGGATCATAATAGGTACTTAATTGGAGATGATGAGCACTGCTGGAGTGAGAATGGTGTCTCTAACATTGAAGGTGGTTGTTATGCCAAGTGCATTGATCTATCACGAGAGAAGGAGCCTGACATCTGGAATGCCATCAAGTTTGGGACTGGTGAGTGATTATTATGTGATCTGATGTGCATCAAAAATTTACAAATGAAGAGCTTTAAAGGCCTGAAAGCCTCCACTTGGTGGAGTTGAGTTGAAGCTAACAAGTGTTCTTATGTTTTCACAGTGCTGGAGAATGTGGTGTTTGATGAGCATACTAGAGAAGTAGATTACGTAGACAAATCTGTTACAGGTACTCTAGATTAATTACTTGCTTTTGTCTATCTCATTACTTGTTTTTACGTATTGAAGCAAATATTAGTTTGATATGTTCTCTTTTCTGACTAAGATTTAAGTTGCAGGGATCAATTGATATCAACTTTGTTTATTGCAGAAAACACTAGAGCAGCATATCCTATAGAGTACATCCCGAATGCAAAGATACCATGTGTTGGTCCCCATCCCAAAAATGTCATCCTTCTGGCATGCGACGCCTTTGGAGTGCTCCCACCTGTTAGCAAACTGAACTTGGCACAGACCATGTACCATTTCATCAGTGGTTATACTGCACTGGTACTTCTCTTAAAAATTCCAAAACAATTTGAAGTGGTTCTTCAGGTGGAATACATACAGGCACGGTTTTGAGATATTCTGTTGAATGAATAGGTTGCTGGCACCGAGGACGGAATTAAGGAGCCAACAGCAACATTTTCAGCCTGCTTTGGTGCGGCTTTTATAATGCTGCATCCTACCAGGTATGCAGCAATGTTGGCTGAAAAGATGCAGAAGCATGGGGCTACAGGATGGCTAGTAAATACTGGCTGGTCAGGTGGCAGGTATGTATGTGATGGCGTCTACATGTTCTAAGTATAAATTATCATCAATTTCAGGTGGTAATTACAATGTTTTAACGCAGCTACGGATTTGGAAGCCGTATCAAATTAGCATACACTCGGATAATAATTGATGCTATACACTCTGGTAATCTTCTCAAGGCAAACTACAAAAAGACTGAGGTGTTTGGATTTGAAATCCCAATAGAAATTGAGGGCGTGCCTTCAGAAATTCTTGATCCTGTGAACATCGTAAGTCTTTTTTTAAAAAAAAAATTCAGCAGAAAGTGTAAAAATCAATCATCATTATGTACATATGAGTTTGGTTTGTATTGCAGTGGTCGGATAAAATGGCCTACAAGAATACCCTGTCAAAGCTGGCTGGCCTTTTCAAGAAGAATTTTGAGGTATTCAATAATTATAAGATTGGAAAAGATAAGTTGACTGAGGAGATTCTTGCAGCTGGTCCTGTGTTCTAAGTAATGTAGGGAGATGGATATGTAATGTCCAATCAAAGGAGGCTAATGCTAATCCATGTTTAGTGATGTAATGGTCCTGGGTTTATGACAACTAGCAACCATTAGAATGTATCTAAGTTGAAAGGTTGAACCAGAATGCCTTGATGGGAATTAAAGCACTATAAAGACATCAAATGTGCTAGATGTTATAGTTTCATGTTTTCATAATTAGAAATAAAATGAATGGTATCATTGTAATTTGTATTATTGATATCTACGTGCTTCATTTTTTTCAACTGGTCTAAATACAAATATTTTCCTGCGAAAATTAGTAGTAATACAAGGTAGAAAAGAATTATTGTTATTAATTTTTAATTTCAACTATAAAAACAGTATGTTGAATTATATTTACAAACACTTTAAGTAGCACCAAAATCAAGAAAGCACAACCTGTAACGCTAATATCTGCATGAGTTGATCGCTTCTTTGTAAAAGTTCACTTAAATAAAGTCTTTTATTTACTATAATCTCAATAAACATTTGAAATGGAGTTGAATATTTTATGCAGAAAAGTTCCGGACATACTTTGCTTTAACATAATTAAATTTTAAATTTTATAAGCTATTTTTTGAATATAAAACAGGTGATATATATAACAATTCATAAATCATATAATTCAAATAAATTAGTGAATCAATAAATTAAAAATAAATGATAAATTCAATATAGTTAGCTAAATCATGCATTTGATATCTTAAATAAGTTGTAAGATTATTCTCTATTAAGGACTACTCAATTTTATAATTTTTAAAATGAGAAACATGAAAAAGATTTTTACTACCAGTTAAACTACTCTTAAGAAGTAAAGTCAATTTATTAATGATCTATTACATGTATCATTAAATGTTATTTTTCAATATTTACTTTTCAAAATATATCAGTTGGATATATTGTTTATAATATCATACCATATTTGATCGTAGTGACAAAAAACAGATACAAAGTAAGAAAATTTCACACTAATTCTGGTACTAGTTGATACTGATCCTTTCAGTTGGTACCAGTTGGTGACCAGAACATTAGTCAAATATCAGTCAGAATAAAAAATTTAAAAAATTTAGAAATAAATTGAAAAAACTTAAAATTTTCTTATATAAAATAATAATAATGTATACGAGAAAAGAAATATGATAAATGGTTAATTACAAAAAAAAATCTAAAGTTTACTCATATTTAGAATTATAACTCAAACTTTAAAAAGTGACAATTAAATATCAAAACTTTTAATTTATTTTCAAATCTAGCTCAACGTTAATATCTCTCTTAACTGTGTTGACCGCACAAACATGTATGATTACAATTGTATTTAATCGTACATGTTAGACTTAATTAAACTAATTAAGTGAAATTATGAAAATTAAGGAAAATTAAAAGAAACGGTACAAATCTTTAATTATTGAGATTTAGATTCTCTTACACATTTTTTCCTCAGTCGTACCTTATCTTCCCTGTTGCACACCTTTTCTTCACTCCTCTTTGCATTACAGAGTGTTCCAAGACCAACATCAAACTTTTTTTGTTGCTTTTCGTACCAACTACAAATTGCCATACACCATTCTTCATTGTGATCTATGTTTGCACCAGTTGAATCAATAGCTGTAGTAAGAGTTTCACATCATTCTTCATTGTCTCTTTTGTTGAATTTAATTTCTCAATTCTTCTTTGGGTTATGCACTAAATGTAGTAGAAGGTGTGAGAATGTTGGGTAACTGACAATGTTCATTTATGTAATATATTGGTGATAAGTGCATATTTGTCCAATATTTATATTTTAATTATTCCTTTTTACTCCTCCTGTTGATTCAATTATTGGGACTTAACTTGATTTTATGTTTCCTTGTAGGAAATAAATTAAGAGGAGAGATCAGCAACAAAACACAAGGGAGTTTCAATTTAATGGACACATCACGCAT
>JANJEY010003015.1:0-11044 GCA_024703695.1 Erythroxylum cataractarum
TCTAATATGAAATAATTAGCGGTGAGGAATGTCATTGAGCGTACTTTTTAGGCTTATAAATGCCTTCCTGGAAACCAAACCTTAGCATCCATTTGGTAGCTTGCATCTTATATTAGTCCATAGTCCCAAGTAAGCACATCCTCCTGTAACTACAGTTTCCTACAACTTAAGCTATTCTTCAGCCATCTCAAACTATCATACATTAAAACCTTGAGCTTCTTCTCTTGTCCAATAGTTACGAAAAATATCCAATCTCTATCTTGTTTTGCAATGGCACAAACCCTAAGTATTTCCACATATGCTATTCTATTTGTACTAATCATCTCCATTCAGTACTTTCCAATAACTGGAGGAAGGCAAATGAAGACAATAAAAAACCAAGAGGCTGCAGCCATCAAAGAGCAATCACAAAAGCACATCAGCAGCAATACTATCAACTTGCCCCATAACAATGCGGCAGGAAATGCAGAAAGTTCTCAACCTGCTATGGCCCCAAGTCCCATTACTCCTATTGACCACCGATCTTTGGCAGGGAAACAAGAGTTATTCCCAAGAGTTACCCAAATTTCTAGCTCTGTCTCAAGTGAGTCTACTTCAGCGTATGATCAGAATGGTTTCAGGCCAACAACACCAGGCACTAGCCCAGGTGTTGGCCACCCGTTAGAATCCGATGAAATTGACTCAAAGGTATCATCAGCAACTCATTCGAGCATCAACCGTTTTATTTCAGGACAAAATGATGAATTCCGTCCCACACAACCTGGTCACAGCCCTGGCGTTGGTCATGTTTATCAAACCAAAATTGTAGAACCAAGGGAATAGACATAAACCTGAACATATCTTACCTCATTTGGAAACTATAAAAATACCCTGTAAGTTCCCCATTCCCAAAAAGAAAAGTAATTGCCACAAAAATAATTGTCATCAAGATTGTATATGTATGAATTTCCGCTATTTCAACCTGATGTATGTATGTTAATTAGACTCTTCATCCGTGTGTAATCAGCTGTATTGTCGTAATAAAGATCTTTGCTACATTAGATATGTTTCATTATTCATTGAGTTTACAGTATTATTATCTTCTTGAACTACTTTGAAATAATTTGGATATATAAAATCTTCCTGCACTTTTAAGTTTTAGCCGGTTTAGGTCCACACACCACAGTGACATCTTTACACCATCATTACAAAATCATTGCCACTGGCTGCTGCAGGTGCAAAATTTAAAAATAGTAGTTAATTAATATGAAAGGATGGAAGGTAGGTTTAAATGAAATTTTAATAAAAGATATATCTTTACATTTTGAAATATATATATCGATTTATAAAAAAAAATTGCGGAAGAATTCAAAATCTTAAATTTGATTCATAATAAAATTTTTAAGTTTTAAAATTATTACATAGCTTTAGAAAGCATAATTGACACATGCATAAAAATTTAAATTGCACCTATTAATAAGCAATTTCCTTTTAAAAAATTAGTAAACTTTCTAACTAATTCAATTATTCTTTTAAAATAAATATATCTTTTTATCAAATAATTTAAAAAATGATGGCCATAATATTGTCCATCCTAACAATATTAATATTTTGTTTAACAACATAATTACTCTATGCATAACTTTGATGTTAAGAGACTAACATTTTAACCTAATTGAATACTTAGCAACTTCTCTTTTCAATTTATTAAAATTACTCAATAATTCATGCAAAAATCCCATGTCTAATTAAAAAAAGGGCATATTCAATCTACAAAGCTCCCTACTTTGGGATAGTTAGGTTAGGCTTATTAATCTTACACAATTGTTCCTTTTCATTTTCACAAGAAAACTATTTTCATGACTCAAACTCGTGATCTTTTTATTATAAAGAAGTAACTTTACCAATTATTCCAAGGTTCGCTCTAGAACAATTTTAATGACGAGTTGAAATGCAAATAGTAGAAGTAAAAAAAGAGAAATTCAAGCATTTAGACATGTCAAGAAAGTTTGGCTTTGGGGCAACATGGGGAGAGGGTGGCCTCTGATGAATAACGGGAAACTGAGAGTACGTAAGAAAGAAAAAAAAATAGTGAAAATTTTAAGAAAAAGAAAAGCGGTCTTGGACAGGAAGTGCTAATCAAACACTTTTACCATTTGTAACTCAAAAGTATATCATCAAGCAGCTACGCCCAGACATAAAAAAGAAAAAGAAGAGACTAGCCTTCAATATACCACGAGAAGGACACATGGATCCCAATAGGCAAATGCCAATCACTCTGTCTTATAAACAAGAAAATTTTGTATTATACAAATAGTTACTTACAGGGTCAGGGATCATCCTCATTAGGGGCTCACCTTTAATAAATTTCAGCAGTATTTTTTTCAACACTTTTTAGTTAAAAGGGTAATAAATTCTTAGTTATCAATTAAAGTAGAAGAAAAAGTTAACATTAACTAATAAATAACTTATTAAGAAAGTTAACGTTATTGAATCTTGAAAGCTAAATAATTTAACGTACGTTAATTTGTTAAATTTATAAATACTTTTGAATCATTTGAGTATATTTGTTATATACGATTTTTTTTAATTTTCATCAACATATTCAACTCAAAAATTGACAGTAAAATTTTTTTACGATTTTGTCTTATGAGCTCTAAGTGATAATTTAAAAGTAAATTTTTTTATTTTTAATGTATTTTTAGCTTATTAAATATTTGAATGTATTATAATTAATTTGTAATTTGTCATTAACGTGGATATTATATTATCATTTTAAGTCATAACAATAATATTAAATAATACTGTATTTATTTGTATTTTTACTTTTTTATTTTTAGATTACTTATTATTCATAAAAATATAATTAAACATTATAAATAATTTAATTTTGTAATTATAATTTTCATTATTCTTTGCCACAAGGAATGTAATAATTGTTGGATTTGTGTTCTTACAGAGGTTCACATAAGTTTAGTGATACTATGACTAAATCAAATAATTTAAGTTACTCAATTAAAGATTACATAAATGGTTTCATTTATTATAAATATTTGTATGATTCTATTAAATATGTCATGATAATTAAATAATAATAATTACTATTTAATAATTAAATAAGATAGTAAATAGTTGGATGCATTTTATAATTAAATAAAATTTATTTGATAATTACATAAGACCGTATTAGGTTGAATAGTTTAGCTATTTTATTTATCGAGAAGGATATCTTGGACATTATTGATTTTGATAATATTATTAATAATTTTGCATATAAAAATATACGAGAAATTGTTTTTCATAAATCATGATCATCTGTATATTTATTACTGTTATTATCTTAGTCTTAGTGTTTTGTTGTTTGATTACTGCTATTGTTATTTTGTTGTTACTGTTACTATTTTTAGTGATTTTATTGTTACTGAAATTTTGTAAGATATTATTCGCTGATGTTATGATTACTTAATATTTTATTAAGCGTGTGGATTTATAAATTGAGTCACTTATGTATATATATTAAATTTAATAATAAAAATATGCTTTTAAATTTACACGTTTATCTATTGCTAATTTATTGGGGTTTTTTTTTACTTCGCCTAGGGCCTATAAAATGCTAGAAACGGCTTGGTTACTTACAAAGTAAATATTCCCAAAATCAGAGAGGCACTCAGATACCCTCTACACCATGAAATCTTAGAAAAGAAGTAGTATTCTGACCTCCCATTTACCTTTTTGAAGCCCTGATCCTGGCGTGTATAGAAACAAGAGGTCTGTATTAAAAGGGGTTAAGGAAACCAGCCCTTTTGATTATTTAACCAGAATATGAAAAGGCAAACCTTTCCACTAGTTCTTTATTTTGACGGGATTTTATAAGGAATTTATCTTCATATTTTCTTTAAGATGCGCACAAATATAAACATTTTATATCCAATGTGAACATGAGATCCAAACAAAAGCATTCAGTTCTAAGACGTAGTTTAGAACAAAATATGTAGTATTTACTAAATAATTTGAAATGTATATAATTTTTATATGGTTAAACACTTTTTGTTACGTCTTTACACGTTTGAGGCACAACAAAAAAAACATAAATATACATACATACATATATTCATATCTATTGGTCTTAAAAGAATGTTGATCCAATCAAATTGTGGTAAGTTGCTTGTCCATTACACTTGCATGCGCAGAAAAAGTGGATCCAATTTGCTTGTCCAACAGTTCAGCAAGTCAACTCGGAGCTCTCTAATTTAACGCAAAATCAAGTTTGAAAAAGCCAATGCGGCATGTGATTTACTATTCACGAGGAATGATAACCGTTGATATTTTGAATGGAATCTGAGCTCTATAGTTTAATTACCAGACAAAGGACACAACATGCCATGTGAAATATGATCAAGAAGAAGGAAACTCGTCCCAGTGGCCGTCAATGTATTTACTATAATAACAAAATTCACGAACCAAAAGTACCAAGTTGCCTCTGGTTGGGCACCAAAGAATAGCGCCGCAAAACTTTTAGAGAGTTGGATCCATTAACGTTGGAGTTTTACATAGGTAGCTAGATTCTCGTAGCTGTAAGAGAATGTTATACACACATATATATATATATATGTATATAATTATTGAAGGTCTTGTCTTTCCAAGTTGTCAGTGGCAATCACAAGGATGATATTGATGTCAAGTTGAAATTTTAGTTGTGTGGTCCTTTTAACTAACTGACATTTACAGTTGTGATTGAGATCTCTTTCTAAAAGACCAAACATTTATATGTATTTATCATAAGATATTAAAATCTTCTGAAGCATATGCCGGGGCAACTTGCACTGGCAACTAACAGCTAGTGGCCAGAATGCATTCCAATTCAAATGGTGAGGTTTAGTGGTACATATTAAATCCTGGAAAAGGCCTAACCATTAATTTGGTTTATTTATATATATCTCTAGAGTCCAGAATAGTGACAAAAGGTAGGCCTAAAGAATCTCTCCGACCTTTTTGGGTCAGGTTTCTTTTATCTTCCCATATTATAAATGTAAATACAAAAGGGGAAAACATCACATGCAAGTATAATAAGTAGGGACTTCCTTTTTTATTAGTAATTAAAAAATAAAGATATTTTAAGAGTTTCGAGGTGTTTGTGTATGAACCATTAATACTCTAATGAAAGGAAATCGCACGACTCTTAGTGATAGTTAATAAGTAACATGCATACACCATTACACCCTAAAAGATGCATGAAAACTAAGATGTCATCACAATTCTTTGTCTGGGACCTTACCTTGTAAGCAAATATTTTCTTATACACAGTTAGTGGACGCATTAATTGCTGTCTTTAGAATTCATGCCTGAGCATTTCATTTAATCATCTTGATCAAGTTTAGGTCAGTTAAGCAATGGAATCTTCCTTGGTTTGTGGAAAACTAGTTTACGGGTTTTTACCTTTTCCTCTTTTGTTTGATTGTGTGGAGAATTTAATTCTTCAGTGTGCTTTGCCTAGAGCTTTTTAACAAACCATTTGTTGTATTGACCTAATTTCTGAATATCTTCGTAGTATCGTCCTTTTCTATATATAGCAAGCCCTCCGTTGTCCTATATATATCTCTCTTAAGCCGTTAAGCTCACTTAAGCAACAGCCTAGAGAAATTGTTCGACAACAGAACCTTTTATAGCAAAATTTAGCGTCTAATCTGTTAATCGTTTCCTTCAGTATGTCCAGAACAATTGTCTTCACTGCTTTGATCATTTCACTAATGATACTGTCACAAGATCTTCTTTGCATTCAAGGAAGGCATTTGAAACAAAGAAAAGAAGACGTGAAGTGCTACAAGTGTACGAGCTCCTCCATTGGGAAGAACGTACCTGCAAAGAAGGGAGGAGAAACAATAAAAGTAATTCGTCGAGGCCATATTCACCACGTAATCAAAGCTAATGAAGATAGCATAGACGCTTTTAGACCTACAACTCCAGGTCATAGTCCCGGTATTGGTCATTCCATTAATAACTAAGGGAACACACGAGTTGAGAATATTTCTGGCTCGTCGCAATTATGTATGTGTCATCAATTTGCTAGTAGTGTCGCGTGCATTTTCTGTGACTTTTGTTAATGTGGGTTGTGCATGTGCGTCCTCTTATTAATCAATAAGATAAATATATATTATATATTCAACAATATCAACGTATTACTAGCTCTTTTCAAACTTCACGTATCATCTAGATTTTTTTAACTTGTACTTAACATGTTTCACCAAATAGTGATGGTAACTAGGCTTGGCCCTTGTGGGCTCAACTAGAAGTTAATAAGCCCACTTTGGACCTAATTTGAGCCCGAGACATAATTGACCCTTATATACAAAACAACGTCATTTTGGCATTACAAATTAAATAAATTTTGGTCATTTTGAGTTGGACTCAGGCTCGAGTTGCCTTTAGCTTGATCAAGCTCGAGCTCGAGCTCCGGCCTATTGCTTCAGGCTAAATCAAGCTACGGGCCAGATCTGGGCCCTTAACCCATGCTCGAGCCCTACCCAACCTATTATCATCTATATCACTAAACATTTGTACTTTATCTTTAAAAAAGCTCTTTCTAATGGTCTAGGCCTAAGCCCATGCCTAAGCTCAACCTAGCCCATTGTCATTTCTATCACCAAATATTTATTATTTTTTATCTTTAGAAAGCTTTCTAATGATATAATTCTTTTGTTTACAACATACACATTTAACTAGGTAGTTTTTACAAATAGATTTATTCAAAGATATGTGGACACTTTTCATCACTTGATGCAATATAATCATGATAAAAAAAAGTTGTTTAAAATTGTGACATCTCTAGATTTTTTTGTTTCTTCTTTTTAATATTTTAAAATTTAGAAACCTCCTAATTAAGACATGTTTATTGCTTGTGATTAATTAGTCATTATAGCATCCTTTTCGTTTCTCTACCCTTAAATTTACTAGCTTAAGATAATGTTGAAACAAGATTTAAGTAATTTGATTATAGATCATACTTGTTTGTGGCTTGTCCAAACAAATTTAAGTTGACTAGGTTGTGCAAGTATGATCGATCTAGCAATGGACAAACATTATAAATCCACATGCAACAAAAGGGGCTTTTGACAACTAATGTTTTCATGCTAAAAGCCAAAAATTTGTTGTCAATACTTTTTAGCGATGACAAAAATTGGTCACACAAATTGTCATAAAATCGCGGAAGCAAAATATTATCAACGACGTTTTTTTAAATATCGTCGCAAATCATATCTTGCTCTAATCTCAGATACGTTGCTAAAAGTGATAGCCGAAGAAAAGATAAATCGTCACTAAAGATACGGACGTTTTGTTTTTGTGGCTAAAAGTTATTAGCGACTATTTTTCAAAACGTATGTAAAAGTTATTTATGACAGTTTTTGGAACGTAGCTAAAAAGGTTTGGCAATGATTACCAAACCTTTTTAGCTACGCTTTTTATTTATTTTTTAACAATTTTTATATAATTTTAATTATTTTAAAAATGATTATAAACGTTAAAACATAGCTAAAAAATTTTGGTGACGGTTTTTGATTTTTTACTAAACAATCCTACTAATAACTTTGTATTTAATTATAATTAATGGTAAGATTTTTAATCCATCTTATTGTTTGTAATATTTAGAATTTTTATTTAGAATTAATTAAATGAAAATAAAATTAAAATAATTAAACATTAGAAGCATTTTTATATAAAAATTAAATGTTATTAAATGTTATTTACAAATGTTAACAAAAAACGTTATGTACAAATTAAAACTCATGCTCATCATCACTGCTATTTACATAATTTGGGAAAAGTATTTATTTGATCATCTTTTTAAAATTGGTCAACTTTCGTTCAGTACGGTTTAATTTTTACTAATTATATTGTAACTGAGCCTTAAACAACTAGTTGTCCTCTTGAAGCGTTGTTACATATGCTAGTCGTGACAATGGTGAACCAATTAGCTTCGAGTTATGCCTAAGACCTTTGATATACCCTGATCTTATACTAAGGACATTGTTGCAAATCTCATCCATATTTGGCTCATTTTCGTTAGACAATGATCTTTGTAACAACTCTTACATCTTATTCTAAAATTTAAAAAATTATTAGTTAGTACTACATAAATAAACAAGTATAAAAATTAATAAAAAATTATATTTACATAATTATTTTGTGCTTTTTCAGAAGTCCAACCTTCACCTTCTTGTAGTATGTGAGTTTATAGAGTGTGATCCTATCAGATTCTTCTCCATGTAGTTCCTTTTGACTTTGTTTTATGAAAAAAAAGGGATTGAAACACAATAAATATTATTGTATTTATCGATATAATTATAATTTATAAATAAAGAACTTACAAATTCATTTTATACGACAACAAATGATTTGGAGCCTTAGTTGTGATGAGTTTTATTTTTTTCTCTATTAGCCTCGACTTTCTCACACTTTTTTTAAATAAAGAAAATAAATTGTCATTAAATTGTGAAACAAGACTAATTGAAGCAAATGTGAAGAGAAAGAAGACAAACCTTAACATTAGTAGAGGACCAATAATCATACATTTGGATCCAATTTTCTGGAGTCACTCACTCGAGAACATGTCTCCTTGCCTCCTCATCCAAAGGAAAATATTTGTAGTATTTATGTAGTCGATAATAATGATCTTTGGCCATTTGTTTCAACAATGAACTCATACAACTTAATACTTCAGGCTTCTTAATATCAATAATATTGAGCTTCATATGTGAACAAGTAAAAGTGAAATTAGTCTTTAAATAAGTAAAAAATGCATACAATTAAATAAATTGAAAATTTACTGAAATTTTGTACATAGTATTCTGTAGCATGTTGTCTTCCTTCAACTACTTGGTATTTGAAGGCAAGACAATTCAATCATGATAATGACCCCTAACTCACTAGATAATTTTATTAATTAGAGCTTGTCAATAGGACAACTTTGTGAGGTATCAATATGAATGGACAACTTGTTGTTCATTGCAGCATTCATGTGTTATAAGTCAGAACCTTTAATGATACCTCTATCTCTTTTTCTAATGCTAGTATTGGAAACTGACCAAAAATTAATTATAACAAAAAAACGCATTAAACATGTAAAAATATATTTGAGGATAATTGTAATTATAGGTGGTAAAGATTTACAAACATGAAGATCTCTCAATACTAATTGAGGTAGATAGAGATTGTTATTGACTAGCTTCATTGGTTGATGAACTCTATTATTGTTGTTGGATAGGGTCAAATTGATCTGGTTGTTATAAGGAAGAACATCTCCGCTAGTTGCCACCTTCTTTCTCTTATTTTGTCCAGGTGTCATTATATTGAATATCTATAATGATTTCTCAATGATTTTTTAATATAAAATATTATTAAATTATTTCTATATGATTTTCCAATATAAAATAAAAATAATTAGAATAACAACATAAAGAACTTGTCAAATTTTTCCTTAAATCTTTTCAGAGCATTTGATAAAATATTAACAAATCATAATCAAAGATGATTGGAACCAATGGCAACTTTAAGCATTTTTTTTCTTCTGAAAGTTACTCATTGTTCTTGTTACTTATTTCTTCTACTACTAATCTTTTGTCCAATCTTTTGTAAAGGCTGCCAAGAACTTATTACTATTTTGTATTTGTTCCTGTTATAGAAATATATTATTCAATTTTTCAAAAAAAAAAAAAGAAGATGATTGGATCTTTGGCCCCACAGTTTGAATCACATTAGAAACATTTTTTATGTGTTTTGTTCATTACAAAGTTCAGTATTTGTTAAAATAATTAATGTATAAATTCAAAACTTTACAAGTGTTGAATTTTCTATGTCTATAAATATCACATCTAACAAATATATAGAAAATACGATTTGTTAAAAGAATTAATGTATAAATTCAAAACTTTACAAGTGTTGAATTTTCTATGTCTATGAATATCACATCTAACAAATATAAAGAAACTTTGAATCATATTTCAAATTAGCATTAATATGGTTATAGTTTCTTTCAATAAGGAATTTGTTACATATATTGGTACTACTATTACCAACTCTGCACAAAGTTTATTACATGCTTATAGGGTGAAAGTTAGTAAGGAAGTAAGCTTTCAATAATTTAGTGATGTGCATTTCATGCAAAGTAGGTATTTTTGCTTTAATCAACATAGTAATAAAAAGTGCTTAAACCAATATAGTTATAAGAAGTGATTTGATGATCTTGACTTATGAACAAAGTTATACATACTTCACAACAATTGAAAGATAAATTAATTAAACATAATGAAATACATTGTTTTTACAAAATGAAACATAATAAAATAGATTACTTTTACAAAATGAAGCAAAATGAAATACAAAAGAAGCATAATGAAATACAAAAAGAAGCATAATAAAGTACATTACTTTTACAAAAATGAAGCATAATGAAATACAAAAGGAAGCACTATGGTACGTAGCATTGTTATACCATGTGAATCGAGAAATAATTGTCATGAATTTTTCACGGTAAGCCACATGGGAGTTGCATTACAGGTTTCCAACCTATATACCATATTAGGGGTTTATTATGCAAAGGATTGTCATGAACATTACGTTAATTTCTAATGTTAATACTAAGTTTGAATTAATCACATTAAAGTTCAAATGTTTATGTTTCAATTTAAACAAAACTCAAACATAAATACTTAGACTATTAAACCCTGATATAAAAACTTATCAATCATTCTAAGAATATTGCAAAGTACAACACAAAATCGATCACATTGTAGACGTTACTTAGTTAAATGACTTACCTTGACAGACAGACAACCGCAAACTACGAAGAAGATGGACGGGGTTGGAAAATTATCGACGCTCTTCAACACAGAACACAACCTATAATAAAGACAATTTCGTATTTAACAGAATCCATGGGTTCATATAGTTTAAAATGTTTAGAAAAATTTATAAAACTTTTATATTTTGAGTTTTTAAAGTAAAAGTAAAAAACACATTCTAAAATAGAATATTAGCAAACTACTAAAATTTGTCTTTTAAGTTTCTTGCA
>JANJEY010003084.1:0-11035 GCA_024703695.1 Erythroxylum cataractarum
AAAAAATAGAAGTGCAATCATGTATATGGCAATCGGTAATCGTTTGGTTATCTTCTGTCCAATAATTATCTTTTATGACAATTGACAATCGTTTTTTTTGTCAATTTCTCTCTTCAGCAATCATGAGTGCAATAATAGCTTGCTAAAAAAAATGTAAATTGAAGATTGAGATTGAGAACATACCTGGTGGCTGCGGGAGAAGAAAAAACACCGGGAGACTGTAGGAGAAAAAAAAGTGGAAGACAATAAGGTAGGAGAAAAATAGTCTTTTATAAAGAGGTATTTTAAAAGAGTATTTTTGATAAAATTGTGTCAATTTTTTTAATTTTCTCCATTTATATCCACTTTTGGACGAATTTTTTTTAATTAAGAGGGAAATTTTGAGATTTAATTTTCCGCTCTTTACTTTCCTTTCTTTTATTAATTAATTAACCATACAAGGAAAATTTAATTAATTTCCTTTCCATTATTCCCGATTTCTTTTCATTCGATCGAAACATACACATTATTAGTGGCAAATATTACGATGCAATGTAAACCTTTTTTTTTTTTTTTTTAATAAATGGAAAGAGAATCGAGCAATTACATAACAGGTCTGGGGAAACCTTTAACACGATAGAAGCGGTAGGAACATCACAACAAATCCTGATCATGTCGTAATTATCAAAGTCAGTGGAGCGAAGTTTACTCCGCGGGCACGAGCGGTAGTGCTACAGTTGAATGTTCAAATTTCACCCCAACTATTTTGATGCTCTGCTTTAATTAGCAGAAGGGAAAGGAAAATGAGATTAGTGATCCCGATCCGTATCTTCTCCCTCATTTTCTTCTCTTTGCTTCTCTCCGTTATTGCTAGACCCCCTCTTCATTCTTCTCTTCCTTCAGGTATGCAGCGTGGTGATCTTTCGCCTTTTTTCTTTCTGTTTTTTTTGTTGTTGTTGTTGTTGAAATTAGGCCCTATAATTTGATTTCTTGATTCAGAAATTTCTTTCCAGTCAGATCAGGCTCTTTATTTCATATCTTCTGCTTCTTATTCCCTAGTATTTTCCCAGGATTTGGCAACGGTTCTAGTTATAGTGGTTCCCTGAGGCAGTTACTTCAGGATAACCAGTAAGCTAAATTTCTTCAAGAAAAGAAAATTTTGGTGTTAGTGTTAAATTTTGTATTCTGATCTAATAATTTGATGGTAGTGTTGATGATGCAGCTCATGGGTATATGAGTAACTCTGATCTTGAGAAGGCAGTCAAGGAATTTGGTCGAAGGTGCAGTAACATTTCTAGAATATACAGGTGATCCCTAGGACTTTTGTTGCTGACTTTAGGACTCTGTTGTTTTTTATTTCTGCTTTTAATCTAATAATGCTGACTTGTTCTTTTTCTCTCTCCTTGAGGATTGGCTATTTAGTATTGGAGAGAGTGTTGATGGAGTTCCTCTGGTAACTGCAGCTTTACTCGCATTTTCCTGGCATTCTATTTCTCTAGCTTCACTTTTAATTCAATGGCTCACAGAGATCTCCTGTCTTTCTGAATGTGGTTTGTTTTCTGTTTTTTTTTCTGTAGTGGGTCATAGAGATCTCTGACAAACCTGGCGAGGATGAGCCTGAACCTGCATTCAAGGTTAACCATTTCCCATTTACCATTCTAATGCGTGATTTTTCATCACTTATACAGCTTCTCAAATGCATTGGGTTCATGATTTTATTTGGAAAAGAAAGACACGAGAATTTGGAAAATAAAGAAAGAACAAGAGATAGATGTACGTTGAAAAAGAAAACAAAGTGCTTCTAACCAGGTACAGTTGAAATGCTTGCCACTGTAATGGGGCAACTAATCACATGTGGCATGTGAGGTACTGTTTGCTTGGTGAGCCATAAGGGGTTACCTTATGAAAGATGCATCACAAGCTGGAACAAGAATACATATATGATCCTTTGCTACACATCTGACATGGGGCCATGATAGTTTGTAGCCTAACCATTATAAATGGGGAACAAACTGCCATTAGTAATAACTTATTTGCAAATTTGTTTTGATGGAAGTATATGCGTGCCAATGAAATTGATGTAATTAAGAAATTGCAACGTTAGTTAGTAAAGAGAGACTGACAACATTATTTACTAAAAATAGCTCTTACTTTTACCATAGTAAGGAAGTACTTACAGAATTCACAAGTGATTTTAGAAGCTTTCTCTGTGGAATGTTCCTGTATGTATAGTATGCAGGGATTCATAGTATTGTTTTCCAATGATAAAGCGGTGATTTTAAGCATCATAGGTTCCTATCATGCTTTGCTTGCTCCCTTACATTATTATGTAACTCAATATGTAATTCTTTGAACAAATGATCTTCTTTGACTCCACTTAATCCAGAGATGACATGAATCTCTTTGAGAAATGAAACATGATGTAGTTAAAACTTTGTTCATGTTTATGCTTTTGGTGCGTACATAAAATGCACATGCTTCTAATGTGTAAATCCAAAGATTTTTTATCCATGGATTACTACTTTGTTCACTTGGAAGAATGCTGGTTATTTCCTAACGATAATTCTGTTTAAGGGACAAAGTATTTGTTTGTTTTTTCCATCTTAAATTTCAACTAGATTTTGTGAATAAGTTGTTATACCTTTCCACTTTGATTGTGTTACTTGTAATATGTAATGATTTTATCTTCTAAAAGATATAAAACATTCACCTTTAGTAGCATGGTGATTGATTGTTTTCGTTTGCAGTACATCGGAAATGTGCATGGTAACGAACCTGTGGGCCGAGAGCTTCTATTAATTCTTGCCAATTGGCTTTGTGATAACTACATGGTCGATCCTTTGGTACTTTTCTTTTTATTTAAATGTGCACGAGGGTATTTAATTTACGCACTAGAATCAATCTTGTTACTGTTTTGTGTGTTACTTTTTCATTTAAGATATTATGTAATAGCTTTTTGTTTGTTGTTTTTGTTTAATGCTTAGTTTTTTATTTTGATTTCCATTATGTTGCTATTTCTAGAGTTATTTATTTATTTATCACATAAATTGTTATTGTCTTGGATTAATCTATGATAGTATGAATTTTGATTCATTATCAGATATTTGTGTGCATTCTTGGAATGGTTCAGTGATTTGTTCCTCAACTTTATTGGACTAAGCATTATCCTCTATTTTACTAGGTATTTTAGTCATTAGCATTTAGTAGTTGATTCCTAAACTCTTTGGTCAATATACGTAATTAATGTAGACATTTGTCAACTGCTTAAGAATGCTTATATTCTTGTGGATTTTTGCAAATATATGTTTATTCTCACTTGGGATTGGAAAATCTTCCTTTTTATCCTTGAAGGCCAGATTGATTGTGGAAAATGTTCACCTTCATATTCTTCCATCAATGAATCCTGATGGATTCTCATTAAGGAGACGTGGTAATGCAAACAATATTGATCTAAACCGAGATTTTCCAGACCAGGTATTGTTTGCTTATTATGTTTAGTTATATGATGGTGTACCAAATAAATAATTTTGAAATTTGCTATAGTCTGTATAGTGCTATAACACATGCTTCTTATAAAATCTGATTGAAATTAGAAATCTATGGATACTGTAAAAGATTATACTTTTGGATCATTTTCTTTACAATTTGACATCCATTACTAGCTTATAGTTGATGCCTTTAACTTCTTTCTATTTGATAATTGCTTAAAAGCTTTGAGTATTTATTTCATATGGTTTGGGTGGAGAAGATAGAAGCAGAAAGCGCATATTGTGGCTCGCGAAAATAAAATCATGCAAAGAAGAAGCTTGATGGAGAGTTAATTAGCCCTAGAAAGTCTTATTGGTGTGTACTTGAGTTTCGCTGTCGAAATTTTATCCAACAAAAGGTTAAGGAGTTAAGTTTTACCTTTTGTGAGCCTAAATCAAAACTTGAAATTTCTGATTTTTGGATTGCTGTGACTTTTTCAGAATCTTATTTATTGTTGTGCTTGAAACTTAATTGCCAAATTTCAATGTTATTAACATCAAAACATTCTATTGCATTTGGATTAGTTTTTGCAATTACAACTTTGGTCAATAAAAATCATATTATAGTATTTTTCCTTTTAATGATTTCTCTGCTAGTGATGTATCTCTCTGTAAAATATATTTACTAGATTTTTATACCTGTTTTGAACTTTAATGACAAAAGCTCTTTGGCCAATGTGAAATACCAGTTTTTTCCTGTGAATAATGACCTAGATGCTCGTCAACCTGAAACAAAAGCAATTATTAATTGGATGAGGCAAATAAATTTTGCTGCATCTGCCACTCTACATGGGGTAAGTCTTTTGACTTCATTGTCATGCTATCAATTATGATATCTGCTCATACTATTTCCTGCTGTTGTTAGCTTTCGTTCCATATTGACATGTTGATGTAGGACGTATAAAAGCATATACTAGTTATTTGATATAACTCGTAATAAATTGAAAATGTAGGCTATTGGAACTTTGAGTTTAGAGACATAATTAATGAATAAGGAATTGAAACAGAAGGATAGTAGGAATGACACTTAGGCTTTGCATTAAAACAACTATTCGGAAGCACAAAGAAGAGGAAAGCAAATATAAGATGATGTAGATATCAAAGTGGCTACAATCACTTCATGATTTTGTTATTTTTATTGTCATAAAGCATATACTGATTGATTTAGGAGATAAGAATTTGTTTGTTGGTTTTTATTTGTACTAGGTAATTAACAAGCATCATGATTTTCATAGGGGGCACTTGTTGCAAATTATCCATGGGATGCCAATAAGGAAAACCGGTAATTATTTTAAGTTTCATTCAAGCTTTTTATCGACATTATGAGTTATACTGTGTATGTATATTATCAAAAACTCTTGTAATTGTATCTTTTCCGTTGGCTCTTTCTTCCTCTACTTTATTGTTTCTTTATCTCTTTTTGGTTGTTTCTTCTAGACAGCTATTGCTCCCTCTTTTGACTGTTGTCTCCTTTTAGGCAATTGTCCCTAGCCTATATGTATCTCTATTGACTATTTCTTCTGCTTTCTTTTATTTTCTCGATAATTGTTTCTTACCACAGACAATTCTCTTGTTCCCATTTTCCCTTGTCAACGATTGCCCTTCTATGCTAGTTTCCTTTGCCAATTTCCTTTTCCACACTATTCCTTATTGGCCAGCTTCATCCTTTATAAACAATTCCTCAATAGTGTGAGTCTTCTTTGGAAACAACATTTGATTTAGTTTAGGGTTTTGAATTAAACCCAAAGAAACAACTAGTTAATCAAGCCTTCCTTTGCTACAATTCTTTTAGTGCCATTTCAATTGTTATTAAAACTACATTTTTTGCGTCCTTCAATGACACGAAATGGAAGAGGAAAATAATCTGTCTTCTTACATTTATTCTGAGTTACATCGTTATATACATTTTAGTATAAGAGAAAAATAGGAAACAATCTCCTAGTATAGGAATCAATCCCCTAGGATCTCAAAATCTTTGGGAATTTCAAAAAATTTACTTTCCTAGAACTTGTACACAACTAGTTTACAACTCGATCCTCCCCCTCAAGATGAGGAATGAATGTATTCCATTCCTAGCTTGGAACTAATGTCATGAAAACTTGAGCTGTTAAGCCCCTTCATTAGAACATCAACTAGTTGACTTCTTAATAGAATACATGACATGCATATGAGCCCTTCTAATTTCTCCTTGATGAAATGTCTATTAATCTCAAAATACTTTATCTTATCATATTGAAAGGGTTATAAGCAATATTGATATCTGATTTATTCTCAAAATATAGTTTCATAGGACCTTCCCACTTAACTTTCAAATCATCTAGAATAATCTTCAACCATAACAACTTGCACAAGCTTTGAGCAATTGCTCTAAATTTTGATTATGCTAATGATCTGGCCACAACATTTTATTTCTTTCATCTCCAAGTTACCTATTTCCTCTAAGTAAAGTACAATAACCTGTGGTTGATCTTCGGTCTACCATGAATCCTGTATAGTCTGCATCAGTATAGGCAGTTAGGGCAAGATGATCATTCCTCTTCAACATAGTACCTTTTCTTGGATTGCTTTTTAAGTAATGCAACATCCTATACGCTGCTCATGGGTGCGACTCTCTTAGATCATGCATAATTGACTAACTATTTGAGTATGAGAAAGGTATATGAGCTTGTCTACTAGCCTTTTTTATTGAGACATGAAAATTCCTTATGTGGAATATACCATCTTGATACCAAGAAAGCACTTCAATTTCCCAAGTACCTTTATATCGAATTCCTTGATTAGCCATTTCTTCAATTCCCCTATTTCCTTTTCATCATTTTTAGTCACAATAATATCATCAACATACACAGGAAGTGCAGTCACTCCCCCTATAATTGTTTGCTTGATGAAGAGAGTGTGATTACCTTGACTTTGTTTATATCTTGACCCTTTCATAACTTTAGTAAATCTACCAAACTATGTTCTAAGATATTGTTTCAATCTATATATAGCCATTTTCAACATACAAACTTAATTACCCATATTTCTTCAAAGCCGTGGGATGTTCATGTAGATTTCTTCATCTACATCTCCATGAAGAAAGACATTCTCTACATCATACTACAGAAGTTGCTAATACGAGGATGACAAAATCCTCATAGTATTCATTTTGGCCATTGGAGTAAATGTTTCGTGGTAATCGACCCTATAAGTTTGAGTGTACCTTTTAGCAACTAACTGTGTTTTGTTGAGTGTACCCTTTAGCAACTAACTGTGTTTTGTACCTCTTTAGTGATCCATCAACTTTATATTTCATTGTGAAGATCCATTTGCAATCAACTATGTTCTTTCCCCTTTGGTTTCTCGACAATCTCATATGCCCTATTCTTATCTAATGCATTTATTTCCTCTCTCATAGCATTCCTCCATTTCCTTTTTGGTAATGCCTCAAAAATAGTATAGGGAATGGAAATGTATTACTCATAATGAATGTTTTGTGGGCTGGTGGACAATAAGTCTATTGGTCCCCTGATGCATTGTATATTAAGGTGTGAGTCATTTATAGGCGTTTCAACCAATTGTGTATGTAAAGTAGGATGATATCGTATCGTGGACTCATTTCCAAAGTTTGGGTTGGATTCCTTGACTTGTTTAAGGTATTGGATCAATTGCTTTTCTAGAATACAGCTGTGAATATCCTGCAAAATCTTGAGTAACCGGTTGGACACAGGAGAGGGCATGTTTTTCTGGAGGAGTGATTTCTGTATTTCTTAAGATAGACATAGGACTAGAGGCTAAAGATGAGTTTGGGATGGATACAGGAAGTTCAAGTGGCTTAAAAGACTCAAAAGTACCATCTTCCATCATTGATGTCTCTGCCTTAAGATAGGACTAGTCAAAATATGGTTTGTTTTCAGTGAAAGAGACATCAATTGATGTATAGAACTTTCACGAGGAAGGCTATAGCACTTGTACCGCTGTTGTGTAGGTTGGAAAGACACATTTGATGGCACGAGGATCTAACTTTCCTCTGTGTTGACTGTGAATATGAAACTATTTCTTAGATAAAGAACTATCTACTAGGGTGCTAAAATCTTTGGGATATCAAGAAATATACTTTCTTAAAACCTGTATCCTCCACATTTAACATGCCACAATTATTTGTTACATTTGTTATTATTGTAGAGAGACTAATTGATTGAAACTGTTCCTTTTGTTCCACCTTTGTCCTTGTTGGTTCTGTAATGCTTATATCCAATCAGAGGAAGCTGTATTATGATTCAGCCAGTTACTGAAGATCGTTTGGGAAACTCTTGTATCATACTGTTATTATACCTGATGTAGGCATTATGGTAAACTGATTAGTCAGTTTGTCTTCTTTATACACTGAGCATTGGAAGCTGGCCTTTGCGTTGAACAATACATCAAAAGTGCTCCACAAAGACTTGTACCATAATCATAGTCATATTAGTATATTGGGGTATCCAGATGATGATTATGCGGTATCATAATCTGATAGGCTGTCCACTTTAGGTTATTGTGCATTTGCAGGAGAGAGTAAAAAAGGTACAATGTGATAATTCGATCTAGATAAGAAATTAAGTACAATGTTATGTTAGTTGCAACATGTGAATTATTATCGTTGTCATCTTTTTGAGGACTTTGGGATTGATACGTGATAATTAGGCTGCTCTGTACATTTCTTCTAATTTATTGTATTACGAGAAACAAAACACATTAAGGTGGGCATCACTTCGGTAGAGTGAGGATTGTATTATGAGATCTGATTACAAAATTCAGGATCTTTTTGAGGACTTAATCCATTAAGATTTATGGGATTGATACGTGATAATTAGGCAGTGCTGTAAATTTCTTCTAATTTAGTTTATTACGAGAAAAAAATACATAAAGGTGGACATCACTTTGGTGGAGTCAAGATTGTATACTGAGATCTGATTACAAAATTCAGTCTCTATGAATTAGTAGCTGACCCCTTCAATAACTTGTTGAGAGGTTTGAGAATTCAATATAGTTCTATTAAGTTGGCAATTAATAATATATATTTTCCAATTTAAGAGGGGATTACAAACATATTAGTAAATATGTATACTAAGTTGCATTCAGTGCATTTCTATTTGTACATAGTACACAACAGTAAATATTATTAACCTATCCACACTTCTTTCAAGTTTACAGATGGCTTATTGTACCGCATCATAGATGGTTTCCAAGTATTTCTCTAGTTTTGACGTTGCAGTTTGGCTGGTCCTATGTTGTGTTCCTTGTCTGAAGTTGAGGTTTAGACAATATAAAACTTTTCATAGCATTTGAGAAGTGATATGACTGTACTGGTTTCTCTATAGTCTCCATGATTGGTTCTAGTCACTCTAACTAGCAGGGGCGGATCTACAATGGGGGCAAGTGGGGCAAATTCTCTATTAAAAAATTATTATTTTAAGTTTTGTCCCAATTAAAAAAAATAAATTTCTCTCATTAAAATTTTGCCCCCATTAAAAATAAAATTTTTTCCTTAATAAAATTTTGCCCCCACTTAAAAAAATTTCTGGATCCGCCCCTGCTAACTAGTATTGAAGGAGACGTGACCTCTTAGTTGTGCACTGTTTATTCCAATTAATGATGTGTGCTGCATCACCTTCATGCACGGTTTGATATGATACTGAGATTTTCATGTTAATAAATTTGATAAACTTTCCAATCCATGCCTGGTTGGGTTTTCTTTCTATTCTTTTGAGTGCTCATCTCTATCTAAATATACGAACCTTATTCCAGGAAAAGTTACTTTGCATGTCCTGATGATGACACATTTCGGTTCATGGCAAGCACATACAGCCTTTCTCACCATAATATGTCCTTGAGCAAGGAGTTTCCTGGAGGAATTACAAATGGAGCATCTTGGTAGGACTGTTTAGAACTGTGTTTTTTGCATCAACATGAAAATTGTCGAATCGTTCTTCATATGCTAGTGCCTCTTTAAATAAAATTACATTCTTCGTTTTCTTTTGTTTTGGCTCAAGAATTATGATAGTCAGAACTTGATGCAGGTACCCAATATATGGTGGCATGCAAGACTGGAATTACATTCATGCAGGATGTCTTGAATTGACTTTAGAGATTAGCGACAATAAGTGGCCTATTGCTAATGAGGTGAGATTTCTGCTCAAGCTAATGTGTACTGGATAATTCCATTCTTCCTTCTTGCTTTTCCTTACCATCTATGATGATCTAATCAACTTAATTATGCCACTCGTGTCTGGCCAGCTTCCAACACTTTGGGAATATAACAAAATGAGTTTACTGAACCTCATAGCCAGTGTTGCAAAGGTAGGCAGTGAAATAATTCATTTATTTGTCATCTTTTATTGAATATTGCTCCAGTTATCTGCAGGAATCTTGTATTGCTAACTTGATTGGGTTCAAATGTGTACGAAAGTGGGAATAATTTCACTGCATCATTGAATAGAAAATATACGGCTATATATAGCCTATTACAGCAGAAGTTTAAATCTGGAAATATATCCAGATATATCTAATCTAATCTGATATGATCTAATCCCTTAATTTAAGGGATTTGAACTTATTCTATATGAACTATATACAGCCTATCTATATCTTAATATAATCTAGATACAACTGTATATTATCTGTAGAAGAATATTAGTATATCACCAACACTCCCCCTCAAGCTGGTGAATAGATATTGATCATTCCCAGCTTGCAACTAAGTTCTTCAAATCTGACTCTTGCTAGTGCCTTGGTAAACACATCTGCAACTTGACTGCTGGTTGGCACATAGGTAAGATCAATTAATCCAGATTCCACTTTCTCTTTGATGAAATGACGATCTATCTCCACATGCTTGGTTCTATCGTGATGTATAGGATTCCTTGCAATCCCTATTGTGGCCATGTTATCACACCACACTTTCATTTGAGATCCAATTGTGATTTGTAGTTCTGCTAGGAGCCTCTTGATCCATATTCCTTCACATATTCCAAGTGCTAAAGCTCTATACTCTGCTTCGGCACTGCTTCTTGCTACCACTGGTTGTTTCTTGCTTCTCCAAGTAACTAAGTTGCCCCACACAAAGGTGCAATAGCCTGTTGTGGACCTTCTATCAGTTACAGATCCGGCCCAGTCAGCATCTGTGAAAACTTCAATGCTCCTTACTCCCCCTTTCTTAAAGAATAACCCCTTTCCAGGTGTCATTTTCAAGTACTTCAGGATTCTATACACTGCCTCCATGTGTTCCTCTTGAGGATTGCTCATAAATTGACTAACCACACTGACAGGAAAACTAATATCTGGCCGAGTATGGGATAGATAAATTAGTTTTCCCACCAGTCTCTGATATCTGCCAGTGTCCACTGGTGTACCACCCTCTTTAAGACTTAACTTATAAGTTGATTCCATAGGTGTTTCCGCTGGCTTTGCTCCTAGCATTCCAGTTTCCTCTAAAAGATCAAGAGTATACTTCCTTTGAGACACTGAGATACCTTTACTAGATCTGGCCACCTCCATTCCAAGGAAAT
>JANJEY010003312.1:0-11016 GCA_024703695.1 Erythroxylum cataractarum
TCTAGCTTCCGTATGCTTTTCTATTTGCTTACGTCTGCTTTTCATTATTATTTGTACTTCATCAAAATCATTTATGTAACATCATTTTCACTTAACATTTTCACCTAGGTTATAGTACTCCTCTAACATCTACTTAGACATTTCATTCCAAGTATTACTAGTAGATGGTTCTATAGATTTGATGAAAATAAACAAGTGAAGAATAAGTGATCATGTGTTTCCTACTGAAGTTTGCATATAAAAACAATTCAAATCATTAATGTAGAACTTAAATCTATCTTTAGTGCTTAATTTGTAGGAAGAGGCAAGCCAATGTATGAAGGAACACGATGGAGTAATACTAGACTACCATAGCATCTTGTAGCAAGGATTTTTAAATAGAGTGCCCATTAGCATTTTCCTACATAAGGAAATACTAAAGCTCCTTGAGTTAGATTGTAACTATTGTACATAGTTTGAGGAGGAGGTGTTGAGAGCATAATCTAGCACGTGTTGGAGAATATCTAAAATACCTAGGAAAAGTGGAAAGTCCAATGCAAGCTTCTATAATCACCTGCTTTACTTTAACACTAGTTAAAACTATAGTCCTTAGAGTTAAAAATTCTCTAAGCTCATATAGAGGTCTGATCAATGCCAATTTTCAAGCCAAAAATTAGTTGTTTCTCCATTCCCAATCTTATGTTTCACCTGAGATAAAGGTTTTGGTTTTCAAAATTTGTTGAAAGGTGTAAGAGCGTGACTACTTACACTTCATAGTCTAGATGCTCTCAATGCTCAAGTGGTCGTAGTGACCCCACCATACCCATAAGCATTCCTTTCCCGTACAGATTCTCTATAGTTTCTTGGCCTTTAGAACTTTGGACTTTTTTATTTATTTATAAAAATCAGACCAAGACCACTATATTCTTTAGGAGTATAGAGCATACTCCATTTCACACTTGGAACCATTGTATTACTTCTAATCTTTCCCCATATGAAGTCCTTGCTTGCTTTATCAATACTTTTTATAAAATTGCTAGGTAGAGCAATAAGTGAGCAGTAATATAGATAGAGACTGTTGAGAATGGACAGTCAATTTTAACCTTCCTCTATATGATAGAAATATGTAACACTAGGAGTTGATTCATCTCTCCACTGAGTTTAATAAAGGAGTACAATTAGATGCACTTAATCTTTTGGTGGATATAGGGACCCCTATGTATTTGAAAAGCAGTCGCTTCTATTCTAATCCTCATAAAGGGGAAATCAATCTCCTACTTTGATTTAGATTAACAATTGCATAAATAGAGCTTTTCCTTATATTGAAGTTCAAATAATAAATAGCTTTGAAGTCCTATAGTGAACTTAACAAAAGTATCAATAAAGTTAGAATATGCCCTATAAAGCATCAAGAGATTATCAATAAAGGAGAGTTGTGAAATTCCTAGCTTGCATTATATATGATGAAATTTAAAACCAGGATTCTTAACAGTCTTTAGTGAGGTGATTCTATAGAGAACTTCCATTGCAATTGCAAAGAGATAACGAGAAAGTGGATCACTTTGTCTCCGACCATGAGCACCTCTAAAAAGTTGTGTAAGCTTTCTATTCACAATAATTAAATATGAAAAATGTAAGCATTGCTCTGCCCAATAAACTTGTTAGCATATCCAATAGCTTGTAAAGTATTCAATAGAAATTCCTAAGTCACATATTAAATGATTTTGCAAACTTAATCTATAATGCACAACTATTGAGTTTATTAGAATTATAACCTATAAACAGTTCCTGAGCCAAGATTATGTTATCATGAATGCTTCAACCATTAATATAAGTCCAATGATAAGAGTTAATAAGAGTAGGTAGCGTTTTCTTCCACTTATTTGCCAGAATCTTAAAAATTACCTTGTAAATGACATTACAATAATCTATTGGCTTGTATTCATTAAGTGAAGAAGGACTAGGTGATTTAGGTAGTAGACAAAATAATTTCTTTTTAAGCTTAAGTAATAGCTTAACATTTATAAAAAACTTACCTCACTATATCAGTCCCCAACTTACTAGTCTGCTTGTATATGGCTTGGAAAAATATCACATTGAACTCATCTAGTCCTGAACCTTTACCAGGGGGAAAGAAGAATAGTATATTTTTAATCTCTTGTACAATTACATACTCTATTAGTGTAAAACGTTGATTATAAGGTCGTGAGGTATTGAGATTAGTTACTAGGTCTTCATAAAATTTAAAGGTCTTACTACTTCTCCCTATAATGTTCCTAAAGTGTTTTCTAGCTATCTCCCTGAGTTCATATTAACCATTCACCGAATTACCCCTCAGGTCTTTCAAAGCTAGGATCCTGCTTCTATTCCTCCTCCTTTGATTTACACTATATGAAAACTTAGAGTTTCTATCCCCTACTTGTTTCTATCTAATCTTGGCCTTTTTCTTTAGTTATAGGTGTATATTTCTAGTACACAAAATTATTCCTTCAATCCCTCCAATTCCACATTCTTGAGGTAAGGGGTCTCTAAGGCTTCTTTTATATAATTTAACTAATATAAAGCTAAAATATTTTCATTTTTGATTGGATCAGTAGCATTCTTGATCGATATCACATAGCCTACCTTGATAGCTCTCAATATCTAAGTACATTTATAAGCATATATACCCCTACAATTAGTCTTTAGGTCATTAATAACTAAATAACCAAAATTTGGATGTTATAATAGTGAATTGAAGAATATGGATGGAGCTCTATTTCTTGTTATCAAGACATTCAAATCAAGGAGTATAGGTGAATGATTTAAAAATAAAGGGTTACCAAAAACTACAAAATATTTGGAAATTTATTTAGCCATTAATTGTCTACCATGCATCTATCAAGTTTCTTTAAATAAGTTTTCCTTCACTGATTAGGTTTTATAATTTAGGACTTTTGGTTATAACTCGAAAGAGAGTAACTAACCTTAGGATAGATTTATACCAATAATCTGACATTTCATAATTAATTAGATTAATGTTGAAGATAGGTAAAAATTTCTCCTTTCTCTCAATCGGTAGTTCCTTAGGTTGATTCTTGGTGTGTACATTGCACTTTGCTGATTTGTTAATATTTTGTGATTTATTCTTGAGTTGAATTGGTTGATTGAATTGTTTTATTGTTTGGCTTAGTTATAGTTGAATTTCTACAATTTGTTTTGACTTTAGAGTTTAGGATTAAATTAACCCTCATCGTGGGATCGACACCTTAGATACTATGCGAACCCGCATACTTACAAAATATCGAGGTTAAAATATTAAAACTAAGATTAGTTTAGTTCTATAGTTTAAGACGTTTAGTTTAATTTTTAATTTTTAATTTCATTCTTTCTTTTCTATTTTTTAAATTGTGCTCTTGCATGAACACAAGAGTCATGAGAAGTTCGAGTCATGCAGTGGAAAAATTAGATTTAGACATCACTCGACTAGAACAAACCATTTGGAAAGCTCGACGTAACGGAGAAGAAGAAATCGCGAAGACAAAAATGGTCAAGGAATTTTAGTAGGATTTGGACCACAAAGCGAACCAAGGACAACCTTATGGACTTTATGAGACAAGGGATCAATGTGGCTAGTCAAGGAGTAGCTAGACCACCAGTACAAGCCGTATCATCTAATATTAAACTTGCTCTTTTGAACATGCTTTAACAGAAAGTGCAATTGTATGGACTAGCAAACGAAGACCCCAACACTCACATAGTGAACTTTTTAGAAATTTGTGACACCTTTAGGTACCATAAGATGTCGAAAGATGCAGTTAGAATTAGGCTTTTTCCCTTTACTCTTAGAGATAGAGCTAAGGTTTAGTATCACTTCTTTAACCCTGCCAATATTACCACTTGGGATCAGTTAGTCTATGTCTTTTTAGATAAATGTTTTTCCCTTGACTAAGACCACTAAGATCATCAAGGAAATCACCAACTTCCAATAAGGTGATGGGGAATCGATCTATGAAACATAGGAACGATACAAGGATTTGCAATAGAAATTCCCATATCAACTTACCCAAGGAATTTTTATTGCAAAAGTTTTAAAATGACGTTACCCTACATACAAGAGGTACGATTAATACAGCTTCAAGAGGATCATTAATAATGAAGAAAATTGATGAAGTGGAAGAATTAATAGAGGAGATGGTGAGTAACAGTTATTTATGGACGAATGAGTGGAGTAGACAAACTACTAGATTATGTGAACAGAAAGGAATTGTGGCTGTTGATCAACTGATAGAAATGCAAGCGAGGATTGATAACTTGACTAGACAACTCAACAACATAAAGCTTCATCCTCAACTCTAGTGAAGGCCAACTTAAGTGTGAACTCTGTGGATAATTGGACCATGACACAGTAAACTGTTTCTTAATGAAGGAAGGTGATCCAGAGCAAATGAATTACATGGAAGCCCAGTATGGATGAGGAGGTGGAAACAACCCTTACTCCAACACTTACAGCCCTGGGTGGAAGAATCAACCTAACTTCTCTTGGATAAACAATGCAGGAGGACAGTTCAGAGCTCAAGGATAATCATGCTTCCAACAAGATAAACTAAGCTCAATGGAATCTAAGTTGGATAAGATTTTAGATAAGATTGGAGACATAGAGGATGCATATATGAGGCTTGAGAGAAAATTTGAGCAAGTTACTAAATACTAATCCTCTTAAATACATAATATGGAGGTTCAAGTAGGTCAACTAGCTGAAGAAATATCTACTCAGAATGCAGAAACCCTTCCAAGTAATACTGAGTCTAACCCAAAGGAAAGGATCATGACCATCACTCAGTCCCAGGAAAAGAAAATTGATCAAACAAAGGAGAATGGAGATAAAGGAAAAGGATAAGTAATTGTGAAACTCCTTCCAAGTGAGCTCGAAATTGAGCCAATTAAGGAATCTCAACCCAAATTACCATACCCTATTTTGACGCAGCGAAAATCATTATCAACTAGGGTAATGAGGAATTCTGAGGAGGATGACTTAAACAAGATTGAGAACACAACATAACATTTATAAATGAGGCTCACATTAACGGAAGCGATGAAGAAGAAGGTTAAGGAGTATGAAGCAGAAGAAAACCCCAACATGGCACAAAAGAAAGAGGATCTAGGGGATTTTTACATTCCTTGCAGTATAAATAGAGTTAACATAGACATGGCATTCGTAGATTTAGGAGTGAGTATCAATTTGTTGCCCTACACCTTTAGTCAAAAGTTGAGGTTAGGAGAGTTAGTACCCACAAAGATGTTAGTAAAGATGGCCGACAAAACAATCCATCAACTGGAGGGGAATATTAAGGATGTTCAAGTACAAGTTGATAATTTTACTTTTCTGGCATACTTTTATATATTGGATATTAGAGAAGAAGTTGAAACCCTTATGGTCTTTGGAATACCACTCATGGCCATTGCTCGCTAAATCATTAATGTTAATGGGTGTAATTAACTTTAAAGGTAGGCAAGCAGCAAGTAACCTTCAAAGTGTCAAAGAAAGACAACAATTCTCCTTTACCTCCAACTAGTGGCAAGGAACTTGAACCTCAAAGGCAATGGGAAGATATTGTAGATCCTAGGAGTTCCTTCAAAAAGAAGCGATTGTGTAGAAGAAGGCGAAAGAAGGAGAGCCACAACGAAGGTGGAATCAAGGGCATGGTAGCTCATGTGCAAATTGTTAGATTAAAAACTACACTGCCATTACACCACTCATTTGAACCACCATGAACAAAAGAAAAGCATCAAGCTACCAATGTTAAAAGAAGCATTGCATGGGAGACAAACTATGGAATTTTAATTTCCTTAAATTATTTTTAGAAAGTTTGAATTCCGTAGTTAGGCTATTTCGTTTTCAAATAAAATTGTAAGGCATAGGACGTCGACATGAATTCTATGATCGATGAAGTAAGAAAAGAGAGTTAAAAGAGCCACAAGGAGTTAAGAAGGGAGAAAAGTGGAGAACGACAAAAGAAGAAGAAAAATTAGTGATTACCATCTAATCACTAACTTCATTTTTTCACTTACTTTCATTTTTAATTTATCACACTACAAGGAAAATGTACATTAGCGACGGTATTTTACTTACGGACAAACTTCCGTGGGTAATTACCGACATAAAATGTGTAGACATCGGTAATGTTGTGAGGCAAATATACATTTGTCGACGGTAATATAATCGGTCGCTAAAATCAGGCCCCAATGTTTACTAACCGACATTTCTATCGATAATGGTGTTGGAAAATTTTTTTTAAGTCGTCAAATTTTCACCTTAACGTTAAGTTGTCCATTGAAATAACCAAAACGATGTTGTATAGGTTTGAAATCATACGACGTCATTTTGGGAAGTTGTAGACGTTGAGTTCATAAAGAAAACGACGTCATATGGTTGGTAAACCTATACGACGTCGTTTTGTTGAAGGCTGTAACGTTTGTGGCTTAGACATAAGACGTCCTTTCATTTACGCGAAACAACATCGTATGGGATATGAGTTAGAGGTTTAAGCAGGCTTATGAATACCGTACCGTACCGGTCGGTACAGACTGGTACGTACCGTTCCAGACAGAAATCGGTACCGATACGAGTAAAAACATATCGGGGAAAAATTCTCGTTGGTATCGGCCGGTACCCAGGTTTTCAAAAAATTTCAAACCATTCTGCAAAAATTCAAATTCTTCAGGGTCCATTTTGAAAAAAATAAAAATTAAACCTAAAATTATTATAAATACATATAAATAAATAATTTGAACTTTATTAATATAAATAAATAAATACCATTATTAATAATTAAACATTTATTAATATAAATAAATAAATACCATAAATGGCCAGCCTCGCGAGGGCGAGCATAAATGGCTAGCCTCGCGAGGGCGAGCCCTCGCCCTCACGAGGCTGACCATTTGCAGCCAGCCTCACGAGGTAGAACAATGTCGTTTCATGTTAACCCAAAACGATGTCGTTTTACTCATCAATTAATGTTTAAAGGGAAATTAAAATGACATCGTTTTGGATTAAGCCAAAATGACGTCGTGTTGGTTATTAATAAAGCCAACCCTCTCTTTTCTTTTCTCGCCCACCCGACCCCTGTGCCTTCTCCCTTCGTCTTCTTCCTTCTCCACCTGCTGTGTTTGGTCTGCCATTGCCGCCGTCTGGAGTGAGTCACCGCCGTGGACCAGGTGCATCACTGCTGTTGCCTTCTCCGACGCTCCAAACAGAAGTATCGTGTTTAGTCTTAACCCCTCATTTCTTCGATGGTCTATGCGTTACTGGGTTATTTTTATTCGTTTTTTTAATTGTTTTTGTGTTAATTGTTTACTTTTACAAAATAATGCTTTAGTTAATTGATGCCAAAAGAATTCTTTTTCCCTTATTGCATAAATATTTTAAGGATCCGTGTTTAGTCTATAAATTTAAGAATATTTTCAAGAGAGCTTATTCATTAAATTTAAACTAGTTATTGTTCATGATTAAAAATAATTATCGTTTCAATATTAGTAAGAAAATGAAGATTAACAAATTCAATCGATTCATGTAGTTCAATCATAAAAACTTTGGATAGTTCAATTATTTTGTTCAGATTTTAACTTTATGATTTAATTGATTTTAATAATTAAAAATAATTTAAATTAATGTAATTTTATAAATTAAAATAAATCAATTAATTGATATTTAACAAAATTTTTAATTACACTTCAAATTTTTAATTGATAAGAATGATTTCTTTCAATTATGTGTCAAATTCTTTAAATTTATTTGATTTTATGATGATATAATATAGATTGAATATAATCCATTTGTTATAATACTGTAAAGGATAAATGGAATGTCAATGAATTATCAAGTATACTTATTCAAGATGATGCAATGTTTAAGAAATAAGGAGTTCACTTGATTAATATTGTGGTTATTAAGGATCCAACAAAAAGACTAGAAAGGACACGAGAAAGGGAAAGCATGTGCCATAAAAGGTTAATGTTTCATTAGCATCAGTCTATAAGAAGGAATTGATTAATGAAAGATGTCATTTCTATAAGAAGAATGAACACAATCATATAAATTTCAAAGTTGAGGTTTCGAAGGAAACGTAACCTTAATTCTTTAATATGTTTCCATTCAAATTTAGAGAAGTTCCTTATAATACAATTTGGATTGACTATAAATATGCCATATGTGTTACTAATACCATATAGAGATTTATTTTAATAATTTAAACCATAAATTCAAATAAAAAGTTTGTATCTATGAACAACTGTGTCAAAGCCCATGTTGAAGCTATATGTACCTATGGTTTGATTATAGATACTGGACATCATTCATATATTTTTGAAACTCTTTGTGTTCCTACCATTTCTTGAAATGTATTTTATTTATTGAAACTTGATACTGTTACATATTCTTTAAATTTGTTAATCGATGTTTTAGTTTATTCAAACTTAATTTCCTTTTTAATTCTGATATTCTATGTGATAGTTTTATACAAATTAAAGCTTACTATTTTTTTAAATGAAACTTTAATGTACTTGCACTGAATGTAGAGACCTTTAGTTGAGGATCATTAATTGGAACTTGCATCATAGAAACAATTGGATTAGAATGCCTTTGTAAGGAATTGATCTCATTAGAGGCTCCAGTGTTCGCGGACTTAGCCTTATTCCTATCATTCTCCTTTAATTTATCATAATCAACTCTCTTGACGTTTTTTCCGCCATGTCTCAATTAAGCTTTTCCTTTTCCTTATGGTTTCCAATTAAGGTATGAATGATTTTATTATTGGTTTTCATTGCAGCTCTATGATCATCATCTCCAGTGACGTACTTCAGCAACTTTCTCTGCATTTCGATTGAGGTCAGTTCTTATGTGAATATTACTGTTTTTTGTCTCTTGATTAATGTGCATGAAGATGAAATTCCCATGGCATGTTCCTGAATCATTTATTGATGTCTTGCACAATGTCAAACTTGAGAACACACATGTAGTATGGAGACCCAATTTGCGTTGTGATTACTGGTTAAGATAGAAGTGTGTTTTTATTGCAGGGGGACCTTTATTTCATAAGGAGGATGTCCAAATTATAGGAGAAATGCTACCGAAATTTCAATAGGATCCTTGTAGTAGATGATGTTTAAATTAGAACATGAGCTCATTAGTTTAATTATTTGAGGAAGATAAATGTCATGCATTGAGTATAATATGTCATGCGTTGAGTATAATATTTCTAATTAAGGTATGATTGATTTTATTGTTACTTTTCATTACAGTTCTATCATCTTCATCGCCCGTGACGTTCTTCATCACCCGTGACGTACTTCAGGAACATTTCTCTGCATTTCAATTAAGGTTAGTGCTTATACTTTTGTTACTATTTTTATCGCCTGATTCATGTGCTTGCAAATGAACTTCCCATAGCATGTTCCTGAATCTTTTATTGATGTCTTACACGCTGTGAAATATGATTGCGGTATAAATTTCATTTCTGTAATAATTTATACATGACGAAGGTGACTAATGTAATTATTGCATTGCCCTTAATTAATTTGAGCCATAATTTGATGGATGCTTTCTAAAATGGATATCTCTTAACTTGTAATATGGACATAATTTGATATGCTTATGTGAAATTGTATATGTACAACGAATTGATGAGAATAGGTTTTTAGAATGATATTCAAACTTGTATAAATACTTAATTGGCAAAAGTTGGATGTTTAATCACATGTCTGTTATGATTTGGTTTCTGATATGTGGCTAACATAGCAGCCTAACTTAGGATTCGATGTTGTAGAATAACCGTCCTCCAGTAATGAGTTTCAGCGATAGATCTTGGATGTATAGACTTTTAACCGCTGATGGTTTCATTAATCCTGAATTTGTTGAGGGAGTTGATGCATTTATTCATTATGCTTGCTCGCAACCTGCATATATGGATAGGTCAAAGATTAGATGTCCATGTAAAAAGTGCAAACACAAATGCTTCCTTTTTATTGATGAAGTCCATTTGCATTTGTTGAGAAAAGAGTTTGTTCCCAACTATTTCCAATGGACCTGACACGGGGAACCCTTGATTGCTAGCACCTCAAGGAGAACTGAAGAACATACGTCTATGAACATAAATGAGAATGACGTTGAGGATGGAGATGGAAGAAATTATGTTGATTGACCGAAAAATTCTTACAGATAAATGGTCACAATGGGGTCGGTTATACATTTGAGCCATATGGGGAAAATGTTGATGAAGAACCTAACCCACAAGAAAAACAATTTTTTGACTTACTACAGTCAGCTGACTGAGAATTGTGGCCAAATTATGAGAAAATGACACAGTTGTCATCCATTGCTCGTACATTGAACATAAAGAGTGAAGGCTATATTTCAGATCACAGTTTTGATAAAATTTTGGAGTGGTACAACGAATCATTGCCTTCTGATCATACAATGGTTGATAGTTTTGACAGTATGAAGAAACTGATTCGTGGGCTTGGTTTACTTGTGGAAAAAATTGACTGTTGTCGAATCGGATGTATGTTGTATTGGGGAGATGATATGAACTTAGACCAGTGTAAATTTTGTGGTCAACCTAGGTTTAAGCCCAGAAAACGTTCAACGAAACAGAAATTAGTTCCATAGAAGCGGATGTATTATTTTTGGCTCACTCTTAGGTTGCAGAGGCTTTATGCTTCTGAAGCGACTGCATCTCACATGAGATGGCACGCTGAACACAAACAGGAAGATGGAGTAATGACTCATCCATCAGATGCTTTAGCATGGAAACATTTTAATGACACCCATGTTGATTTTGCAGTTGACAATCAAAATGTTCGGTTGGGATTGTCAACGGATGGATTTCAACCTTTTAGTCAATTTAGTCAGCAATATTCTTCATGGCCAATTATCATAACTCCTTGTAATTTGCCTCCTTGGATGTGTATGAAAGAGACATATATGTTCTTGACAGTGATTGTCCCTGGGCCCACAAATTCGAAGCAAAAAATAGATGTGTTCTTACAGCCATTGAT